>JAUJYS010001127.1:0-18666 GCA_033995665.1 Melogona broelemanni | reverse complement strand
TGTGGCAATGTGTGAGGGGCACATTCCAGTACCACAGAATCGAATAAACGAAAGCCTGCGCCGGGAATCGAACCCGGCGCCACCCGCTTAGTAGACTGTGACCATATCCACTGAGCCACTAACCACTAACTGAGCCACTTAACTAGAAAAATATTTTTCTAAATTCAAAATTAAATCTCAATTTCCATGACTTCATAACAAATTTTCCATTTTATTAAAAACATTTTAGTAAAACTTAAATTTATTTATTTTATGTTATTCAAAATTATAATTCGATTAATTTCCAAACAGTTATTTTTTTATCCAAAGGTAATGCGCGCTAATGTGTAAAAAGTATATTTTCTGTCTCTCTAATAGGAAACGATCGCAGTTTGCAAACGTTCTTTTTGCCCCTGAATTCGGCAATCACTGTCTCATTTGGTGTCGTGCGGGAAAGCTTCCTATTTTTAAGTACAGTACACGAAGCATGTCCATGGATCGCTTAAAAAAATTAAAATCTTAATTACTCGGGTATCAGGAAGACTACATGTATTGCACTGCGACTGTTTTACTGCGCATGCGCTCATGGTAGTTCTGGCGGGGCGTTATCTATAAAGGCACAATCTGAAAGACCGACCTAAGCCATTCTTTTTTTTATTCTTGTGTATAGGCGAGAAAAGATGCACTCAAAAAACCCGGAAAAAGTACCGAAAATTGTGGTAAATGCTTTAATCAGCGATCAGGTTGTCTTATGCGCGCGCATAGTACGTGTACCTAACCAGTGTAAAACATTGATCTATAACTCCGAGCGAAAAGCTAGCTTTCTTATTTATAGGTTTATGCCAAATGGGTTTATCTATTTTAGGAGCGCCAAGAAAATTAACACGTATTGCTTTTCTTGAAGGCTCCATTAACAGCTTTTGAGTGTTGGCGTTTGTTGGACATGTATAATGGCGGCCATTTTGTCAATCAATTTGTGTGCAATGCTGATGTGGTATTTATTGCATAGGCATGGGCAATGCTATGTAATACGATAAAGTAATTTATAAATTTGCCACCGTCTAATTCTGATGCAGGATCTACCAATCACTGAGCGGTATTTTTTGTTAATAATTTTCCATTGTCGTCAGAATGCGAATAACATTTTATCATCGAAAAAGTTTTAGGAATTTTTTAACGGTTCATTTCTCTTATTTCATTACATTTCCTTTTATATTAATTCTTGATATCTCTTGCTGTTGGACTTGCTTGCTGTACACATTTATTCGATTGTGTTCTGTGGAGAACCTGATTTTAAATGCACTTCAAAGTTTTAATTAAAACTTTACCTAAAGTTTTCAAATATTTTTTGACATGCATACATGTATAATCATCAGGTTGCTATACATTTGTATACGCGTAATACGACATAGGCGAATAAATTGGAAAAATTATTGACCGCTAACATGTGGCACTTTTAAGGAAATCATTTTATCGTTTACTTTTTCTACCAATTTAGCTCGTACACAAAGCGTGTCAGCCTGACGATAAATACCAACTCCCTTTCAGACCTCCGCTATCCTTACTTTCTTCTTAATCAATGATCAGACCAGACCAGACCACAATTGCCATTATACTAATATCCGTTATAAGGTTAAACACTTGGTCCCTTCTTAAATACAATGTGTATACATACAGGTAGGCGCTCGGTATCTACGATAATTTGTATTCTTCGAACGCGAGTTCATGTGTTTTCTCTTTATGCGCACCTGACGTTCGCGTTGTCCGCGTGTCGTGGCTTATTGTATTCGATTGATCGCGCCATTGTGTTTAATATCCTGGCGCAGGTTTAGCGTCCTCTCCCTCCCGACAAAATGCGCGCGCACGTCGTGAATACGGAGGAAGTGGGTGGAACACGTTGTTTACAGGTTTCTTGTCGAGACAGCACTTAAAATGGTATTGGTCTCGATGGGCTCCTACTAGAGTTCGGCGGCTGTAGGAGTGATAATTTTCTCACCACGCGTATGGTTATTGACACTGACAGTGGAACTGGGTAGCCACACTGCGCATGTACACTGCGATTTGTGACTTCTTAACAATAGTGAATTAGTGCTCCAGTATCACAACAGGAGACTCAGCACTTGAGTAATTGTGGAGGGGGTACATTTCCACCAGTACCTCTAGGTTCGGATAATGAAAGCCCGAGCTGGGAATCGAACAAGGGATCGCCGCACATGTGGATTATCATCTACCACTGAGTTACGACAACCGTGCAGTTCATTAAAGTGTCTTTCGAATTTCATGTTTTATTTTATTTATTTCACATATTTGACAGTGATTTTAGTATGATACTGAACAATATTTCGGTTAGTTTGTGGAGTAGTAAGTACAAGCAGCATTTACGGTTTAATATTGTTTTGGTGCAACTGTTTAAACTTCTGTCAAACAATGTATCGATTGCAGGCTTCGTTAATTTCAAAACTATATTTTTTCCCCAAACACATGTTGTCTTTAAATCTGCTTGTTAATTTGCAATTTTTTTTAAAACACAACGTGAAAATATTCAGACGCCTAAATCAACTTGCGTCATTACATTTATTTGCGTGTGCTTCGATGTCGAAGTCGTTGTGCACACCAAGACAACATTTGAGAAAGCATTTGTTCAATGAATAAATAATGCCACGACATCGTTCGCCCTAAAGGGACAGCCGAAGACTGCAGGTTTCTTTGAATATCAGTCTTTTGTATCTATTGTGTGATCCGCAAGCTCTTTTGTGTCGAAATGTGAAACGCAAATTGATTTAGAACGGTCCAGCTATTGACTATTGGCAAATAGAAGCGAATAGGGGGGTTGGGGTTATTGTGGCGGTCACTCCCCCGTCTGCTGAACGTGCGGGCTAGTTGTTGTGAAGTATTTAACGCTGTGTTTTTTTCCCCCATTAGTTTTTTTACTGTCCTAATCGGAATATTACCACCGTTCTGCACGAGAATCTTTTAATCAGTAAATTCCCATTACCACTACGCTGGCCACGTTTAGAGGGTGTATAAACCGTGGAGCCATCTAGTGGGAGAATATTAAATTTGTTCACAGTAACTATTAGGGGAACCGGATGTTTAGGTTTTTGCAAATAGCCGCGATTTTGTTGAGGAATTATAAAAGTGTTTAAACAAAAATGTTAAAATATTTGAAACGCAAAATGATTTTGCAATTCAGTAGTCAATATGAAAAATGCATTTTTCAAATTGCGAAAGTTTAAAAGAAGCTAAATAAGTAAAGCATATCTGCATTGGTAGACCTAAACCGTCTATTAGACAAGTTTCCTAAATGGTATTCGTCATTAAATAGTTCAATCACATAAACGACACAAAAACCACGCCATAGACCATCGTAGAACATTTTAAAAGTTATTTGTGCTTTGCTGACACATACCATATGCATTTCTCAGACCCAGACAAAACATATTTTTTTCTTTAACGTGCTTGTCTGATGATTTAATCGAGTCACCAGACGCACACATCTTCCATCTGCCACTAAATAATTAAGTATAATACGACATTTCTTATTTATCGTGAATAGCACATTCATTTCCGGGCTAATAATGTACTATTGTACGTATCTGCCTCCAATTTACACATCTGAGCAACAAAAAAAAAGGTATTTGGGCATTGTAACCAAATAATCGGTACCTCTTTTTTATTAAATGTTTTGTGCGAAATAATAAGAGCGTCGTTGCAATTATGCAATGTCTGTCTGACTGTTTGTTGACCATAATTATTCATGTTTGACACTCCTCACAATCAATTATGGCAAATTGTAAGAAAATAACTATTTCAGCGCTATATATAATGTATGCCAAAATTGTTATAAAAATTGCTGTCATTTTTCGGGGCTTCGGCACCGAGAGACGATTGCTTAGCGGCTCTGTAACCACTAAAACGCGTGTGCGATGCAACTGACACAAACAAATTAACCTCTGATATATGGCGTTTTTTATGCAAAACAAATTTCTAAAAAAATATATTCATATTTGAAATTGCAAGCAATCCGCAAAATTATAAATTACGGCTACTTTCAAACTTTAAATAACCCTGGAATATTATATTTGAGCTGTGGTTAAAAAAATAAATATTGCCTTTTCGCCAGAAAAAAAAAAAAAAAAAAAAAAAAAAGAATAATTTCGTAAGCGAATTGCATTTAAATGAAAAATAAGTCTTTGGAAACAACAGGTTTTCCACTTTTGGAGAAAAAAATAACTTTACGAGCGTTGAGTTCAGATACGCTCATTTCTGCTCAAGACATCTTTTGTCGTTCGTATTATATTCGGTCGAAGGCTTTCTCTCCATCTCGCCTCTTTCCAATTCGCAAGTCCTATTTTTCGCGTCAACGGGTTCTCTTTTTTTTTACAATTTCCTACAATGAATAAATAATGACGATTATACTAACAATACAGTTGGTTCCGTTGCCTCTCGTGAGCGCCGCGACTATTATTTGAAATCGGTCCACGCGAATCTATGGTTCTCTGTCAAACTGCTTCCCGTTGGTGTATTGACGGATGACGCCTTATGGGTGGTCCGTTTTTGTGGTCACATAACGTACGGCGATGATGGTGATTCTGGGTGATATGTGAATTGATTCCCATGTTTCCACCGAAATGTTCCCACCAGTTTTATTTATGAATTCGTACTAGTTTTCCAACAGTTCCTGGCCAAGCTGTTCGCTGTCTAGAAAATGCAAATATAATTTATACGAAATACGCAAGACTAATCTGAGTTGATCGAAATGATAAACGATCTTGAAAATAATCTTGATCTTCAACAGTTTGGAGAAAAAGCGCTGAAGCACGGTGAAGTTGGATATCGAGTTAAAAATATACGTGACAATGTAGCAATTCTTTGACCACACCTTACCACATACAGGTTTAGAGGAAAAATAGTGTATTGACCTAAGATCAATGCTCTGATTCATTGTGACAATTGTGAAACAGATTTGTTGTATTTTCAATTTTCTCGATAACTGATAACTCTATATCTTGATTCTGAATGTAATGAAATTCGTTCAAGGGGTGAGCGATGCTATCGAAACTGTCAAAGGTGTAGTATAGAAATCAATATTTTGACGCACAGATTGTATGGTGTTTTACTATTCTATCGATATCTGTTCTAGGTCTCTTGTGCTTATGCTGCCTATCTTTGGGGCAGGCTAAAATGGAAATAATATCGAAATATCGTAAATTAATTAATTAAAGAAAAATACTTTATTTTTTTGCCCATTCGGCATATTTTTCAGAGATAACGGCAAAGGTTTTATCAATAAGTTTTCAAATATTACTTTAAATACATGTGCTGACTATACACAATGAAGGGTACACTTTAGCATTTCAAAATTTACATTTGAGATTAAATGTTTCGTTCGACTTCTAAAAAAATGTTCTGTCGCATATACGCACGTGCCTTGCGTTGGTCGATACTACACAATTAAAATACTGCAACTCGCAATAAAAAAAATTACCAACACGTTTAATTACAGTTATTAATTTTAGTTGTCCTATCGGTGCCAACCATAAATAAAGTGCCTTGTCCATAGAAGCGTGAATAAACCAATATCTGGACGGCGAAGTGGCCAACGAATATAATGGACCTGCCTGGTTTTCGCAATGAAAAAGCCGCTCCGTTATTACACACTCTTTTGAATGGGCTGTAATGAATACACAGTGGTGTAATTGAATATGTTTCGCGAATCATGGGCATTTCAAATCGATGTTCATCTCCCGATGGCCAAGTATGGCAATTATTGGTCTTAATGGGTGGTTGCCAGTGAAAGGGAGGGTGGACATTAGGGGGCGGGTGAGGGGGGCTTTTGGTTGGCGGCTTGCCGTTGCGTTGGAGTTGAGGTGAGGCGAGCGAGTTTCTCACCCCCGACCGAAAATGAAAGGTGGGAAATGGAGAGGCATCGAAGCGGGGCCGGTGACTGGGACGTTATTTCCCGGGGCTCTATTACAGGGTGTGTGCGCCCCTCACCCATCACCCATTTAATGGACCGGGCTTTACCCGCAATATTCACAATTATTCAATATTCGCAATTACCCGCAATATTCACAAAACGTAGAAACTATGAATTGTTTTTTTTTTTCGCTTTCATTCAAGGCTAACCAAAACGCGCTAGAAGATTTAAAGACATAATCTATCACGAGCATGAGCCTTAACATTGATTATGTCTGCTGCACCAAGCATCAAGCGACGACGATTTGGTTGGAGTCCACAAATAAAGTATTATTTTTTTTTTTTGGGATACAAAAGAAAAATAAAAAAAAAAACAATTATGTTTTGGCATTGTGTATTGTTTAGGTCAATGCTTTCAGACAGTTTTATCTTTATATAATTGTGCAGATATATTCAGATATTTTCGATTTTTAAAGGACATATCGTTTGTCTTTATATACATGTATTTATTTCAGTTTCTGTTTTGTATTTTGTTTTGCTGTTGCTCTTTCCATTCCTTGCAATGAATATCTCTACAGGAAGTTCTGTACCCCTCGTGTAGAGGCAGGTTATCCCAAACTTATTCGATAATTCCAGTGCAAACCAAATGTTAATTAAATTCTGAAATTGATCTGAAATTTCAGAGGGCAGGCCTGAGGAGCCGGGCTGGGGGAGGACTCCCGACTCTTCAAAATGTTTTTTATCCTCGGGGCCCCCAAAAGGCAAGCACCGGCGTAAAGTACTATTGTAGAACTTGCCAAAGAGAGGGTTGTAAAACAAGAGAGGGGATTTGTTATTTTTGCTTTTCCATATGATGTAACTCGCTCTCTCAGCCTCTTTTGTTCGCTACACAATAAAAAATAGCTCGTTACGAGTACATACCTGAACCCCGATATTAAAATGTGCCATATTTATAGGTAATTATTATACTGTGTCGTGGAACCACAAAAGGTTTATGTTTGGTTGCATTTAAGTGTGACAGCGTCGTGTGGCCGCTGCCACTGCATTGAAATAGTATACACAAGCGGGGCTTAATACGCGTGTATTATACGTATTGCAGGCGATGGGACCGCCTTGTTGGGATTTAAATGCACGAATATGTATTACGGGCATTGGGGCAATGCTCAAAAGAAGCATTGTCCACTTGAGCCTTGCAGTGCCTATAAAAAGTCCCATTGAGAGGCAAACGGCTTTGTATCACGCTTGAATGAAAACCATTATGCACTTGTTTCTGAACAACTGTTTGTGAAAAGCACTGTGTTGCAAAATATTAATTGCTTTAAAAAATTTAACTTAAGTATAAAATCTAATTTGAAACAATGCTATATCTTATCACTTCAGTGTTACGGTTGTGTACTTAATATACTCTTATTATGGTCATTGTCATACATTTTCACTGCCATACATTTAACAATTTAAATTGATTTTGACAGTACTTCTCGTGAACTCAGAAACTCGTCGAATGAAATTTAAAATTATTCCGTAAATCGAATTTGTTTTATTAGGAAATAAATAAATATATTCTTATGCAGGAAAATGAACTATTATTTTTATTTTATTGTTGTATTAGTAATTTTTAAAAGTTCATTACAGTAACGCGAATATTCATGGAAATGTACAGAGGTACTGCATATGTAAATTATCACACGTTAGGTATCAGATAGGCGGAACACAGAAACCTTCTCCTGTGTTCATCCCTATAGGTAATTCGATATTTATTTTGTCGTTACAATCCCACAAAGTCGCATCGGTCAATTACATGATACGGACTCTACAATAAATGAGATTTCAGCTTTGCGTGTGTGAAGGATATAACGAGTTGTTACGCACCCTGTAATAAGGTAATAGAAGACTGCTATATAAAAAGCTATCGAAAAAACACGACACCACTGTTCCGTCTATTGTAATAAACCCGTGTATGTGTGTGTCCATACGCGCAGCATGTGTATGCGCTCACACTTTTCGTTGCAGTTATCGGGGGGAGGCCCTGTGTTTGAGCTGAGTGCTTTTTTTCTATTCACGTATTCTATAATCTCTGCCCATTCCTTTTGTATTATACGCGCATTAAATCTACTTTTTCGGTTCAAATTATTGAGCAAATTGCCGGTGTTCAAGCCAGCAATTGTAGGTGTAGGTTTTTCACCTGGCGTGTGCATTGCACGCGGCGTGGCCATCCCGTTTTCGGTCACACGGGTTCAACCAGCCTGCCTGTGTATACTGACTATGTTTTTATCTGTCAGGTGTGGCATAGGCTGTTTGCATTAAAGGTTACGGTTGGTGCCATATCGTGCCGTACGAGACATTTTTTTTTAAACCCTACCACTGGCCAGACCAAAACTGTTCCTGTCTTCTGTGCAGTGAATATTTCTTATTAGTGACCGGGACGGCAATTTCGGTCTTTAGCATGCGACGTATTCAAAATAGTTTATCGTCATTTTTTGTAATAAATTACATGGCAAAAATAAATATAAAACGATAGCATTTGAAAAAGAAAAGTTGTAGTTCCAAATTTGTCACCCGGTGTTTGGTTTAAAAAAGTGTACCAACGCCATCTGGTGATTGTCGGAAATTTATGTGAATATGCCACTCGCAAATGTGCCAAAGTACATGTCGTGGAAGTTATTATCTTGCTTTCATAGTTTCTTTCATGCATGTCTTGTTTTCCGAATAGTTTTTGAAACGACAAATAATGTCCCTCGTATTTGTTAATAATTATTATAAATTCACTACTGTATATTTATGAAAATTAATTATTCTCTATAATTTAGTGGTTGGCGCATTAACGATTATAACAAATGTTGTAAAGCGTTGTGCAGGTGTGTATATGCTGTACATCTGAGTGATTTGACTGACGAATCCGCCATCTATTCCGTGCATATATTTTAGTACGCGTGAGTATGCTTGGCATTTTTCAATCGGGCCGGCCAGTTGTGTGGCTGTCGATTTCGGAGTTGGAGGAATGGGTTTTTTTGCTGTCATTGTTGTCGTCCAGGTACACTCTCTTTGTATAGCCCATATATCAACAAACGCGTTCGATAAGTATACAACAAACATCAATATTCGGCACAACAATGACAATATAGGCGAATGCTGTTGTGTTTGTGTGTGTGTGTTTTTTGTACTAAAAGAGGAGCATACATTTTCTCCGTTGTCCCTTATTTTTTAAGTCCGTGTATTTATTGAATAGTAGAGCGTATACGGAGGTAAATATACACCAGTAGTCGTATAAGCGATCGTGAATGCTTCTTGCTGTGACTGAACAAAGACATGAGACAAACTGACCAAAAGCCAACAAATGACTGTTGAGTTCGTCTAACGTTCGATATCCTTTTATTTTGGCTAACGCAAACTTTCTGCTGCGTTTTAATGAGAGAGCAAATTTGACTTCGTTCATGAATTGGTACACACTATTCATGAAAATGTTTATTTTTTGTGCAATGTTACATTTTCTTACTAAAGGTTGGGTCATCTAGTTATTCACAATATCTATTTGCTGTTTTGCCAACCCTGTATTAGTTATCGTTTCTCGAAACTGCCTATCGAGCCAACCTCACGCTGGTGTTTTTTGGCGTTTCCTTTGTCTACGCGTATCTTTTCTACACATTTAATTTGTAGTCTGTGTCTCTGAAAGAACTAACACAATACATAACGTGACTGTTTACCGAGTTCCTGTCAGTTTCGCGTATTGTAAAAATTAAAAAATGCTCGTCCAGCTATAAATGGATGCTTGAATACTCATTACAATGAACTAAACTGGGTGTCCTATAATTAATGTGTTAGCTTCGTGACAAAGTACACACAAGCTTATTTAGAATTGGGTATCGTATTTTTTATTTATTTTTTTTTTTTTTTTGGTTGAACTTCCTGGCCGTCAAGCTATTATAATATTGACAATTGAAGCTGGCGAAATCGCCCCTATTCGGGCCATGCAGGCTTTAAGAGTAATTAGTAGTTTACCGCCATAAATGTTTTCATAGGAAGTTGATTAAATGGGTCCAACCCCTGTCTTAAACATACAAACTAAATAAACGAATAGTTAAATTTGTTTTCCGCTAAATTGGAAAAAATTACTGTGTAATATTTATACCGGTAGTAATAATCGATGAGCTGCACGGTTTAATTTATCTCAGAAAAAGTGCTATCTGCTACAACGCTGTATGTAAGACTCCTGTCTACATTTGTAATTTTATCATTTTCTTTTATCTTTGTGGCTGTTTACAACTGCGCGCAATTAATGGATTTCTGTTGAGCTGGTACCAGGAGCATGGGTATCAATTATTGTTGCTAATTACATGATGGACGCTCGTGTCTTGTACATATTGGAATGAACGTAGACAATAAGAAATGTTTGCGTGCACATGGTTAACAAAACGTGGTTAGGAAGAATAGTAATTTGTCGAGAAATACATGAACAATGACGCTTAATGGCATTCAAGAAAATATGAAAAATCCTTTTGCAAAGTTAAAAAATATGGTTATGTTGACAAGAAACTAAGTTAAACTACCGAAAACTTGTTTTTACGTTATGATAGTAAAACGCAGGTACATTTGCGTTTTTAGCCAATTTGAGCTGGTGACCAACAATTTGCGAATCCCAAAGTCCCCAAGTAAAGAATTCATGCAGTCGTGCAAAGTTTTCTTACCTTAACGATATTCGCCTTTGAATTAGCCGTCTGCGAGAGTACAAAGTTGCTGTAGGAATCCTGAATTTCGTATTTTTAGACCAATTTAAATTGGACAATATAGCTATTTCCAAAGAAGACTTTCACAAGTATATCCACGAAATTCGGTTACGATGAACCAGTCTGAATCATTCCATGAGGTCACTTCTGTGAAATATGACGTTGGACTTGAAATACTCGATTGAAATGTATATTCCGACACCAAACGAAAATAAATTTCGCCAAGTGATTAAACTGTTAATTTTAAGTCTGGCGTGTGTGTAAAATTCTCTAGTTTGTGGAAATTCTATTGTCTGCATTGGAACATTTAGCACTGCCATTTTGTTTTCCTTTATCCTTTGAAAAAATGTAGCACCTTAGCTAATACTTTCGTTTATCCTTTACACCGCCATTTTTGTTTGCTATTCCTCATCTAGGGATCAATTATTTATTCCTCATCTGATCTATTTCCTCATCAAAATGTTTTTGAAGTTGTACCTGGCCATGTAAATTAAGGGTAAATTTTCCATCATCAATTACATGGGTAAATATGAAGAAGAACTTCAACTATGAGGCATTAATATTACATCCACGTATTATTATCATTAACAAATACCATCGTGTTGGCCTATCCTCTGATCGGTCGTCAACATCCTCTGATCGATCAGTCAGTACAAATGACTGTGGTGCCGATGCTCCCGCCACAATACATATTTCTTTTTCTTTCTGTTTCTTTGCCGATGACAAACGTTCCTCTTTCTTAGCGATGCCAACATCGTGGGTATAATCCAATGATATTGACCGATTGCGATAGCGTATATTAAACGCCGATGCACAAATCACGAGCGTTTTTCTCCTTAGCACCGATTCATCATTTTCCGCGTTGATCAACAACGTGTCGCAACGATGGCTGGCCACAATCCGTATTAGGCAAATTTCTCAGCACACCAATGGCCTCTAATGGATAGTTCTTCTAGCAGCGAAGATCGCGTTTGTCACGTCACTGTGTTCCAAAAACTAAGGATTAAAACAGTCTTGCCCGACACTATTGAGGCGAAATCTTTACTTACCTTACGTATACGTGTGTGTTCGTTGGTACGTCAGGGTCCATTTTCGTAGAACGTATCGCTCTGGGCAATACATAAATATGGCACCCTGCTATTTCTGTTGGCCGACGAGTCAACCTGCCTGATTAAAAAATGTCTGATGATTCTCCTTTGGTGTCTCGCTGGGCGAATTAATTTGTTTGGTGAGACAAGGGTTGTCAAATTTTGATAATGTATGCTTGGAAGTCTAATAAATTTCCACTTTCATATATTGTTAATTTCGCTTTCGTTTGAAGTGCTATACATGTGTATACATGCATTTAGAGAAATGTATTGATGACAATAGTTCAGTTTTTTGTGATTAACTTGAAAACGTGATTTTTAACTGCTGGTTTACTTCGTAAAACTAGTTCTTGTATGTATGTTTAAATAAAGTCATTTTTCAGCTAAAGGACAGTCTTCTCGCCCTGGGCATTAGCCATCGCCTATATGTTATAGAATATACAGTATATGGTTCTCAAACCTCAATTAAATGTGACGAAATGTTAGGCGCCACATGGATCAGCCATTGGTAAAATTACTCAAACATTTCACACTCGTTTCTTTGTCTAGTGAAACGATCCTTTCTTTTTTTTGCGTGAGTCTGCTTTTTTTCTTTAAAGCGTACAGCTATCAAGAGGTAGGATAATTTTGAAATTTTTCGACCGAACCATTTACGATCTATTTGTTCAGAGACGTGTAATGTATGGCGGTAAATTTCTTCTATAATTTTCTGTTCGGTGCAGCGAGCATACAATGGTCCCCCCCTGCATCATGCTGGATAATTGCGCCACACAATGGTGATGCATCGTTATACCCCAAAACATTTCCACTGCCTTTCGTGTCCGTTACTCTATAGCATTGCATTTTAAGTATTCTATTTTGTTTGCTCATTTGCCAAATTTAATTTGGTAAAAGTCAGAAATAATTATATCGTGTTATAATTATAATTATATACATTTAAGCAAATGTATTGCGAGGAACTTAGCAATGACTTTCGAGTAGAATACTTATACATAAGTAATTTCATGGAAGTTAGCATGTTTTTACAAGTTTTCACTTTAGCTTAATGTAAAGTAATTGAAATCGATGTTCACCAAAAAATATTTATTTTTAATTGAGCAATAGCATTGTGGTAGTTTGTGATTTTGTATCTGCTTTCTGATATTATTATAGATCAATTGACATCGTATAATTCGTAGCCATTGGCGATTATGCAGCGATCTAATTTTTTTTTTTTTAAATATGATCAATTTTATCCACTTGTTTAGAATCTGATTCAGGATTTAAAGCGAAATGAATTTTATCTTTAAAACAACTGTGCTATTCTTCGTATTTTTCATCATCATGGAAAATTGCATGGAAAAAATCAATTTGGTTTCCCCCTCACCAAATTTCGTTTTTTTTTTACCAATCGGCAAACTTTTCTTTGCCTACGCGGACGTTTTTATGCACAAGTCATGCAAAAAATGCTTTAAAAAACTTAACGTTTCAATGGGGTACCACAAAAAAAGCCTCTCATGGTCATATATGCGATGGAGTCAACCGTAACTGCATGTAGCACCATTGACGACGATAGTGGGGCAGCCCCACCTGGGGCTGCTCGCGGGTACAAATTGTAAGTGGCTATCAATTCTGAAATACCCACAAATCCAGCTACCTTATGTATGATGTGTATTACATGGATTTTCATTACGAATAATCATTAATTCCTCAATACGTTTCTACTATCATCATGAATTGCGTAAAATATTTTATGGACATGAATTTTATAATAATTAAAAGTTACGACTGGACGATGCACGAGTGTAAGCAGTTCATAGATCTCTTGTGCCAGAATAAATGAAAATATTAAAATTAAGAACACCAAAAAATGTCTACCTTGGAACCGCAAAGTTAATTTTTATGTATTTTTGAAGAGACTGAAACTATAAATATTCAAATTTTTTGCTGAGAAAGCGCAAACATTTTATTTTAAAAACGGTGAAATTACAGTCTTTGCTTTGTCATGATAATGACCTAGACCAATGAAACTCTCGTGATAAAGTTAAAATTAAAAATGTTAGTTATTTTTACTGTAAAATATACATGAAGCTCAAATGTAGAATATGTACCAAACAAACAAACTTGCAAGCCCACACAGCATTCATACTTCATATAAATTGCATTGCAATCATAGTGCTGCATTTTGGGTGAAACAATTTATCTAGCATGAGGTCTGAGGGTATCTTTATTCTCACCTAACACAGTAATATGCATCATAACGTGTAATTGCTGTAGATAAACGCATGTAAGAGCCAAAAGGTGTCTGAGATCCGCCGTGAAGAGCGCAGATGAAATTTGCGTGATCTTAAATCGTAAATTCTGAAATGTATGTGCAATTTTTTCGCCTCTGCTCGTCCAGAGGCGGGATATATACACTATGGTCACAAAAAACACGAAGGTATGTTTATACTGTACATTTTGTCTGCCCAGAGCGAACATATCTCATACAGCCCATTATCAGTTTAACCCCTGTACTATGTATTCGCTCGCATTTGTTTTAGGTGTGAGACTGTGACCTCACTTCAGTAACTCAAGTTCGAGCAATCCCTAATGTATTGGTCGATTACCGAATGAACTTCCTAAAGGAACCTCGCGTCATGCTTTCAGTTTCAGCGTTTAAAGTGGTAGAGCTACTGTATCGCGTGCTGTGAAACTAAATTCGCGACGCGAACTTACAGAATCCCAATTTTTGGAATCAGTTAGGTAGACTTACTGTTTTAAGATGACTTATTTGTCTTGACTTGGCATTAGTTCTTTCGAAAATGTGAATGCGCATTTTGCGTGTTGACCATTTTCAATAACAAAGTGCTTTGTGCGAAAGTGCACCTTGTTGCAAGCATTATCGTTGAATCGACAACTTCCGTTGCGTCAGTATTTTATTTATTATGTATTCGTGAGCGGGTAGTAAGATTTAAGAGTGACGTTGATTATCTTCTGCCATTAATAATTGTGTCAAATCGCGATAATATATCAAAAAGGTGTAGGGGTGTGAAAAACAAAGATTGTGTGCTCCGGCGTTGATTTTAAATGTAGAGCAATTTCGGGGTGTTGTTTTAAAAGATAGCTTTTTGGTCAAATGTGATGGCGCAAATTCGCGTGTGATAATATTAACTTAGGCTCTGTATACATTATATGCGCTAAAGTGGTGGATCAAGATTAACGATTGCAATCTTACGAACCCCACGTAATACGAGTAGGTACCATGGTTTCAAATTACTCGCTAAATTCTTAAAGATGTAATCTTGACATCACGACATGAGCCCATATAGGGTTTCGTTCAAGACTAAAATGATCCAAGAGTTGTTACTTTGTACAATTTTATCTTAAGGCGTTTGGATTTCTCGTGTTGACCAAGGCATGCGATAAAAGTGCTAGCTTAACTTTATCATTTGATTGGCTTTTTTTACAGCTGATAAAAATAAGACATATAATAGTGCCCTTTTGTGATTTTTTTTTTCTTTAAGCGTTTTTTTTTTCAGTGCGTAATTTAAAGAAAGGGTAAATTGAATTAACATATGTCAATTTTACATAAGCGAAATTTCCAATCATTTTCAAAACACAAATTCAAAGTGACTAACAAGAAATATGAGGGTGCAGTAATCCTGTAGTGTACTAGGCACTACGGTGATTTAAAATAATAATAGAAACATGAGTTTCACATTTGTCTCGCATTTTTATCAAATTGTTTTCAAGCGGTGAAACTTTTCATCGCACGGTACCACCCTGTATTAATTTCGAGCCAAATTACTTGTGAAAAGAAAGGCGTTAAGAAAGCATCTGCAAGATGCGGACTGTATAGTTTGAAAATATTTCTTATTGTTACTGTAAATTGTCAACGGGGGTTGTGTGGCGCAGTAAGTTTGTTTAAAAAAAGCGGTTATTTCTGTCACCTGCGGTTAAAAGGGTGTTTTTGTAGGTCCATATGTCTCATAAACCATATGCTCACATTGGCGATGTTAATTAGTGGCATATCTAGCTAGATGCACTCGAGGCCCTCGGCGGGTACAACAGAATTTCATCAACTCGAAACAGATTTGATGCGCTCAATTTGTAGATGCTTCGTCAATTTAGAGCGCAGATGGTGCAAATGCTGAAAAGAGATTTTCACATCCAGGACATGAACAGTATTTCGATAAAAATAGTAAAATAAAAAGTTGAATTTCTCATTATATTGGTATTTCGCTCAACCGTGCAAGTTGATGAACAAGATCATTAAAATGAGTTCCACGACATCAACAAACCGTGTAGACGTTATTTTTAATGATTGCAGATTGAAGTACCAATCCCTTTCCTGCCCCTCACATAACTCCATAGAGACACGAGGGTGCAGTAATCCTGTAGTGCACTAGGCACTACGGTGATTTAAAAAAAAATACATGTCAATTGAAAGTGTAGTTTCACGGGTCACACAAGTCTCACGGTTGGGAGAATTACCAATGAAATGAGGAAGTTCAAATTTTATTTTAAGCTTCTTCTGATTATTGTGGGAGTTTCGTCTACAACGACACATAATTTTCTAATATAAGTACAGTCGTAGCTAAGTTGGTTGTAGAACCAGCTTGCGGTGCAATGATCCCGGGATCGATTCCTGACGCCAACACTCTCGTTTATGGGATCCCGGGGTATTGTCGACGGTATGTACCTGTTCGATAATTCATCTGAGAAAGAAGAAACTATACAATGTGAATTTCAAATTTCGAAACCTTTCTTACATACACGAACCAACGAGCCAACGAGCCAATCGTGTAATTTAGCTAATTGAACCCTGCCGTGATCTTTATCGCCTGTTCTGCGTTCTGTTCCGACAACCACATCTGCTTGTGTGTTCCTCTGCTTCTTTGGCGCAATAATTCCGCCACTTTAATAACTCACCTTTTCATACATCACAGCTGCAAGCCGTGGCCGTTTGTAAAAGACAGTGGGGGAGTCTGAGGAGGAGATACGGTAGGGGGAGGGGGTGTTAAGGGGGTGGGGATGGAGGGTAAGGACGCTGAGCGCGAGTCTAGCGAGAGATATGTGAGGAAGCCAGGTTGCCCCCACGAAGGTGTGCATTAAGGTCCCCGTTGGCCCAACGTTTATAATGAGTTAGCTTCACGCCACCTGAGAAAAACGTTCTGCTCGTTTTCGGTAAGGTTTTGCACTGAACCAGTTGTAACGAGACGCCCTGCGTTAAATGGGGGCATTCGACGAAACAAAACCACATTAGAAAAATAATTAAATGGTGTTCTAAACAGATAGATTGACTCATTGACTTGAAAAGCACACTGTAATTTTAGAAATAGTAATTACTTTTAACATTAAAAAATAGTCGTTTAATTAAACTAACCTTTTAGTTCCATTTAATTATCAATTTAATTCCCATTTTTCTATCGTTTTGAAATTGAGAAATTTAAATAAAGCGTGTCTTAAATTATCTTATCATGCAATTCAAAAATAAATTGTTGGTATTGTTCCTTCGTAATTTCTCCATTTTATTAATTCCTCTTTATTGATTCTGTTCGGTAACAGCACGTTCTTAATTTTCTCAAAAAACGTTCTTAATTTGAAAATATATTTTTAATTGCCCTTGCTGGAACGGTTAGATTTGGCTAAGGGAATCCAATGTAAGAGCAGCGATCAGTATATCCCAATGTGTATGTGTGTGTGTGTACGTCGAGTCTTGTAAAGTGTGAAACGGAAATTGTGGTCAACATTACTTATCGTAGTTCAATTATTTGATGTTGGAAGTGACAGGTTCGGCCGAGGGTTTGGGGGTGTTTATCCCGTCACGTCTCTCCGCCTTCATCTCGCACCCGCTCCGACACCGACGCCGTCAATTCCCTCCTATTCCCCTGATTCGCGTTTGATGAAATAAACGCAATCGTGGCATTCATCCGCCAATATCATCCTGAGACTCCGGCTACGTGTCTGCGAACGCCGAAACCGAAATTTTTGGGGGCGATTTGGGTCTGCAGGAAGCAAAGCAATTTTATATTATTGACACGCATCCTGAAAAGACGTCAATGTTGTGGAGATTGTCTGTGCGGCTCCTACTAGGAGTGGAAGAGGTCACCGTAGAATGGCTAGAATGGTTACCGAGCTACATTAGAAGTATAACTCCTACTTAAATTGCTATTTCCCCAGAGTGTATCAACAGTGGAACGGTCTCACCGAGTATCAGATGCTGAGCCTGTTTAGGCAGAACATTTTTGTCTTTTACTAGTCAAAAACATGTTTTGTTCTTTATGGCAATATGCGAAGGGCACATTTTTAATTAAGGCCGGTTGTTATTTTAAAAGTATTTTTAATTTTAAGAGGTCATGCAAGTTTTCCTAATAGAGATATTTGTATGTTGCCCGTTTGGCTAGTACAGACTGTAGTCTCAGCAGGATATAATTTTCGAGGGATATGTTGTATTGCAATGCGGCTGTCGAAAATTTGGCCATTGCAATTGCCGATTGTGATCACAAAATCCTGTTAAAAGGGCAACATTAAATGTTGCGTAGTTTAGCTTCTATGTTGAAAAAACTTTTAAAGTGTACTGGTATTATCGCCTCAATTTTAAGAACCAGACAGCAAAATTCAACAACCTGCAATTATGATAACCACCGGTTACTTCGGTGACGATTTAGAAAAATGAACGAATGAAGTCGTACTGCATGTATCAAATTCAAAGAGGAATTTAAAATTAATGGGGAGAAAAAGAGAGCTTATCAATCTGTCAATGCAAGTTTAAATGTTTGGTATAAAGATTGTCTTTCAAATTGTTTTATTTTTTGTTAAGAGATAACATAATTACGTTGCAATCGTGGACAGCTCAAGAATGACGCCATCGCATGTTTTTCTTTCTCCCGTTTTATTTTATTTTATTTTTTTTTTTTATTAATTCACCGTAGCGCCTAGTGCACTACAGGAATACTGCACCCTCGTGTCTCTTAGGAGATATGTGAGGGGCAGGG
>JAUJYS010001126.1:0-18671 GCA_033995665.1 Melogona broelemanni | reverse complement strand
TCTATTCTGTTCTTGTGCTTCATGCACCATCTAATGAGTCTCGCCAGCTCACGTCGTCAATTATCCCCAGTCTTGTCCTGGTTTTCGCCATTATTTTATTTTACCAAAATTAAAGTTGATTTTAAAGTACAAACTTCAAGTCGATTGCAAAAATTTATTTATTTTGAATCTCTACATTTTAGATTTTAGTGCAATTCTCAGGTGTCAATATTTTGTATCATGGGTTAGTTTCTGGTTAATTACTAGTGCCGTATTCTGAACATCGTTCCGAAAATCCTAGTTCACCTTTATGGCTACCGCCTGTTTCTTTTTGAAAGCTTAATACGACGTTAGCAGCGTCAATGACTGGAGCCAGCTGTTACCGCCCAGCGATGCAGCCCCGTGTTAGTGCGCTTCGCCACTTCGTATTTATCTTTCGAAAAGCTCCGCCCGAAAGGCGGCTTCCTGCAATGCAGGAAAGTACTATGGCAAAGCAACCCCACACCTACAACGACCAGAAGCAAAATGCGTTTTTGAACTGAAAGGCTTTCAAAAGAGCTGTTTTTTTCTTTAACGGAATTGAATCAAAATTTTAAGCTTTTTCTTTGATTTAAGTGATATTTATATATTTTTTTATTAACACGCATTTTTTTACCTTTCCGTGAAGGAAGCTTTAAGTGCGGAATGAATGATACGTGAAACGGATTAGAGGCCAAGATAGCCCAGATCGCAAAAAAACACGTTTGATTCAAGGATATTCTTCGATCGCTACTCCGTCAAAATTCGGATTCAAAGATGCAGCGAAAACTTTTCTAAAGGAAGAGCGCGACTGGTTAAGCGTCTAGTAATCCCTGGGCATGGACATAAGACGTTCCACATAGCTAAGAATAAATCAAAAGAACGGTTCCATGAAGGGATTACACAGAAAATACTGATCGCGTCGCAATCGGAAAAAAGACTTCCATCTGAATGCGCCTTAGGAATAGGTCCGCACCCTCGGAATAAAGGTCACTCACGTCACGAACACAGTCGCCTATTGATTAGCACTAGTGCGACACGTCCGCCATTGAAACCGACGCTTTTCCTGAGCCAGATAAGCGGTGGGGTTCGCCGACTATGGACCCGGGGCAGATTTGGTGGCGAGCCATATGCCATTGCGTCGGGCCCCGTCGCCCTTCGATCCATCTCTCTAGCGCCCTGTCGGGTCGTTAGTGGCATGCACCACCTCCCCCACCACCACCAACGCTCCCTTCCAGCCCTCGGGCAACGAATCTTCGTCGGCTATTACAAGAACCTAATGTGGTCGTAAATTGGCCACCTCGCACCTGATCCCCAGCCCGGCTAACAACAACTTTTGCATTGCATTATCATCGCTCGAATATCTAATGGATGATACTTTTTCTTTCGTTTCCCCCCAGCCTATTCTCTCCCCTACTCTTCACATCGTTATGAAGGATGCGATTATTATGACTTGACAACACCTGCCAGCTTTCGAAATAGTCCACAAGGGGGCGTTCTATCCGAAACTGGGAGGATAAAAGGTCTAGATTACAGGAGTCATATTCGTTAACGGAAGAAGACAACAGAAGGCTACACGCGCGCTTTTCATACCCTGTGCTTTATCAGTTGTTTGGACAACTTTGCGAACACGCACCAGAACTAATGAAATGACGCCTCCAGCGGCAAAATTATTAACCATGCAGGGTTAGAATGGAATCTAAAAGGGGTGAATTCGCCATACTATCCCATCTATCGCCTAGCCAAGGAATAGCTGCGTCTGGGATAAGTATCGCGTCAATATTTCCCATCATTTTATTAGTTTTTGAAAAAGCACACAAATTGTAATTGTATTATCACACCACGCGACGAACGATCCCTGTTCATCTTTAATTCATTAGCTGCCCCCGAATTGTCAGCTGTCTAGCGCTTGTCCGCAGTACAGCAGTTTAATGATGAGTCAGGGCCGTTGACCACCATTACGGGACGCCGTCTGTCCACCCGAGACCCCACGTGCACAAATGATTGAACATCGGAATTCAGCGGCGAAAAAAAACGACCCCTATCGTCGATATAAAATATTAAAAAATAATGCGAAATAATACGAAAAAAAATAAATCATTCGCCATTTGACAAGGCAATAAAAATGAACTGTTAATTAAAAAAAAAAAAAATGAGAAGAAATATTCAATTCGGTCGATGGTTCTCAGAAGGATGTGCTGACGCCATTGCAGTCAACGGCCGCGCGACGGTTTTATGTACAATTTATGTCGTGACGACAATGGCGGATCCCTCAATACGAGATACGATTTCAACCCGCCCGCTTGTCACTCAGCGGGCTGAATCGAATCTCGTTTCCGCAAAATAACCGTCCCCCTACGTATCGTAATTTGCTAGAGACCTCCCCCCCCAACTAGGCGGCGCGCCTGAAAGTCCATTTGTGTGACGCAAGTGGACGTTTCGATTCGCATGTCCATCTCCCCGCTTGATGACGTGCGAGTTTTTCGGTACACGTGAACGCTGGTGCGATCACGTTCGCGATGATCGGTAGCTTTTTGAATGGATAGAAAAATCTATCCTCGGTGAATAGGCGCCAGTTCTGAATAAAGGAACAACGACAGCCTCGTGTATGAGCAAAATACCTGCAGCATTTATACTTCACGTATGCCAATATCGACAATAAAGCGTATTAACGGCAAAGATACGATGGACATTGTTTAATTTTTGGACAGGAGTTGCTCGAAATTTATCGCAATACAAAATATAACCCTACGACATTGACGACAGGTGCATCAAATTTAGGACTATGTCCTTTTAAATGAGAAGAAATTATCCATCATAGCACTCGAAACTTTTCTATGTGTCTAGAATAGCTAAAAATACGAAGTTCTTCGAAATGACAATAATTCTCTCGTACTCATGTACGACCTCATGTACCTTTATGGTTAGGGTAAGCGTGTTTAGCATTCAGCGCTGTTTGAGCTTTTTGACCAATATCAAAGTTTCCGTCTTCCCTTCCGTTCTGACAGAATCTGTTGTTATTGCAAAGACGCTGGTTTAAGCTAGCCACTGTCATCACAAAGTCACGCCGTAGGGAACCAGTATTTTCGATTCCAGTTTCGAAGGTCGAAAAACTAGCCTCATTTCAATATTAGCTACACATTTTGACGGGCGAGCCGGCGAGGGGAATGTATGGTATAAAGGAGAGCATACAGCAGTATTTCGAAAGCTGCATTCAGGACAAATTCAGTTGTCGGTCGGCAAAGCTGCAGCAGAAGCGGCAGCAGATCACTTCTTTGGCGGTTGGCGGCAAAACGGCCATCCAAAACAGATGCTAACATTTTACGTTTTTCAATTTGAACACGCGTCGCGAACACGGTTGAGAAAATTCAAATAGCGTGTGCGAGGCCCTGGGTGAGGCGACTGCTGCTGTACGCTGCTGCTGCTGGTGCGAGCATTTGGATAAATTTATGGCCTTTAGTGCACCACCAGGCAAGGAGAAATATAGCCTCCGAGACCCGGGGTATTCACACATGTGAACGTGCGTCGGGAAATAAGAAAATACAGACATATGTGACATAGTTCAGGGTTGGATAATTGAGGGTTAAATTCTCAATTCCAATTTTTGTTTAAAAAAAAAATATATGCTGTACTTAATTTTGATTGAGCCACGAGCGATTCATTCAAGACAAGATCAGCCTTGGATGACCCATTTCAGTGCTGATCTTGTATCGTCTCGGCAATATGGCCTCATGACGGATTGGAGATACAAATTTTTATTTATTTTTTAACAAAAACGAGAAAAGTAAAGCATAGTAGCATTATAAAATTCGGTAGTCAGTTTATGTGACTGGAAATATCCAGATTAGTTTTGAGCATACGTGGTGTCAGTACACTGAATGATTTCCTATACCTCGGTCCGCAATTCCCTGTCGAGAACCCCACCAAGACAAAATTTGTTTTCGTCTGGAGCACTATTCTCGCAATGGGGTGGTGCTGCCTATACGTTAATGTCACCTATTTTCCGCAAATTGACTTTCAAAAAATCGTCTTATTCAATTTGTACCCTCCGACGAACAAAAAACCCTTTTCAGATTTTTTGTTCGCTCTGAAAGTGTCGCTGCACACATTTCTTTCTAAGAAAAACAATTTACCGAAAGTGCTAGGGTTGGTTGGCAATGGCTCTCAGGAGGACATGTGTCTACAAATATATTTATATATGAAGGGGGTGGAAGAAAAAAACTCCACTAATAAAACTATGGCGTCGGCAATATATATATATATATATATATATATATATATACGAGTATATGCTCGATATTGTCAAACTAGAAACCAGCGTATTATGTTTATGCATGTCCCGCACCGCACACTTCCTATATTAGACTTTAATAAAATTCCAGATTGGACTGGAGCAAAGACGGGATAGGGGGCGTTATCTCGAAGAGCCCTACTCGTATTTTAATCTATCCCTCCCACACACTTCCCCCAATAACCCTGCACCTTACTTCCGCAGAGGGCACTACTGTACTCGGAACACATTAGTATTCTGATTCGTAGGTGGCGCCACCTCTCGTAAATATCACTCTACGAGGGAACCCATGAGACACAAACTTGCAACTAATGTGTACATGCATTAGAAGGCATGCTTCAAATTGACGTTAAGAGTCATTGGTCAGTAGCTTCCCAGTATTTGACAATCGATTTCATTCGCATGGGTGTGAAATTTGAAGTGGATTTTCTTGCAAGAACTAACAAATAAGTTTGAATTTTTTTTTTTTTACTCACGCACGGTTTTTTTTTATTCACGATTTTCTTCTGCCCCTCCTCCCCATCAAAATATTACCCCAATATATTTTATGCATTCGGTTCCCGAACTTGTGGGCTTTGACACGAGTTCCAAAGAGCATAAATAAAGGATATTTTCAATAACATGTTTGCTGGACTATGCGATACGTTATCTCGGTTGACGTTCCATAAACCGTTATGTTACTCCAACGAACACTTTTACCATTGCTTCCCTCTCCTTGTATAAATGAAAAGTCGACCGCCTTATTTTATTAATGCCGCGATACATGATCCAACAAATCTTAAATGTTGTCTAAGCAACATACCGACCAGCATATCTGTATATTTTATTTTTACTTCCTAGCTTACCCATGCAAGCTCATGCTGTACAGGGTGTGAAAAAAAATATTTTGTAAAATTATGGCAAATCATATTTTTATTTTTCTAAGGCGACAGCATAAAAATTAATTTAATGAATAATTAATTTAGTTTTACATGGACATATAAACAAGTATGTAATTCATTTCAAACATTAATGGCCGAACTGATTACTATTTGTATTCTAAAAAAAACAAAGACATGTGTCAATATTTTGTATTACACGCATTTACAAATGAACATGTTCAATGAACAATTCCACAACCTCAAAACTTACACTCAAGAAGAAGTTACTGTCAGCATACTTAAAGAAGTTTTGTCTTTTTGCACTCTACGCGCTTTCACTAGAAAAACTTTAGCTACGAAATAACGGCATAAAAAACAAAAGACAGAAGCCATGAAAGAAAACCATGACCGGATTCGAGAGATAAAAAATAAATGAAGATACTGATTAGATCGCGGCGATTCGCCGTTCTCAATCCAGAAAAGCACCAGATAGATAATATGTCCATTAATAAGTCTCCTAATGGAATTATATTTTATAGGCCTATATCGTTGCCTCCCGATTCCGTTTCTGATAATTTTTAAAGCAAAAAAAAAACAGTTCCCGTTGCCTGATCTCTTATTTTTTTCTTTCATTTTTTACAGAATCTCACGAGTGCCCGACGCGCATTAAGGAACAAATCCTCCTAGTACCTTCAACTAATAACCTCCAGATTTAAGCCCACAGTGTTGTTGATCTTTCCCAGATTGCACAGACTCGAACCTATATCCCATTTTTTATTGTGAGAAGAAAGGTTCCAAACAACTTACTTAAGTTTAGTGGAAACTACAATTCTTAATTTGTTGGAACATTTTTAATTAGCTCGACAACCAAGCCAAATCAAAATAGCAAAAAATATTAAACAGACTGGTATTAGATTATACATTTCAACGACAGATTTGACCAATAATGAACAATGTTTATTTTTTGAAATTTTCAATGAAAAAGGATAAGGCGATGCAACCGTAACCACGTCATCAGTTTGGTGAATTTTATTTCACTCGTGACAAAGGCGCCTAGCATACGAGAATGCTACCGTCAGAGACAGCTAGAATCCACGAACAAAATAATAAATACTTTTTAAGACAAATCGCATTAGAACTTTCTTGAAATCGGGTCTCACGAGCTAAGGAGAGAGGCCAACACTTTATGGCTCACCCGTTCGTATATCAATATTTTGTGCGCACAAAAACCCATTTACAATAAAGCATGTCCCTCCTGCAAGAGAAGTGAGGGCCAACTGCAATGTCGTCTGTGCGCGCGACCCAGCCCATATATATATAGAAATGTATCTCGCTCTATATATGGATGCCATATCTCTCTGCAGTTTTGTCGTCGGTCTCGACATGCAGTTAAGAGTGGCTTTATAAGTAGCATAAATCTCTGTCGCTGACAATTTCTCGGTGAAATGTGAAGTGGTCGCCGGCTTTTGTTTCTGTATTGATGTGTGTCCGAAGAGAGATGGTGGTGGGGAAAAGAGGGCGCGAGGGCCACGGCGAACTTGTTTGGCGGGGACATTAGAGGGGGATGGAGATGGGATTTGGGGTTGCCGGTCTGGCAACATTGGACAAGTTGTAATCGCCTTCCGTCGCGCTCAACTTTATCGGGGGAGTCCTGTTAGGTTAGGCCGCCGGACAACATCTAATTTCGTCCGTATTTCGGTGAAGTGATTTCTAACAGTGTTCACAAGCACCTGGACAACTGCGAATTGCCATTTTCAACGACAAATCTATGTTTATTTGTTAATCAAATGCCAATAATTATTTTGTTTTAATAAAATGACAATAATTATTTAAACTATCAGCTTTTTTCGCGGTTGTTCCTAGGATCATTATACGAGATTATATTAAAAAATAAACACATTTCAATTTAGTCATGTGACAGGCTTTGAATTTTTCTATTGAGTATTTGCATGTAAAGAAGCCCAAAGCAAAGCTTTAAGCAGCTGTTAAAACTGAACAAAAAAAAAAATCTCAGGAACTTTACTTTTATAGAATACTGCGCTGTTAAGAGTGCATTTATAGTTGTATGCAATAAAATTCTGTAATTGAAAACAGAAAAATTACAAATTGAAAAATTTGCTTCAAGGCACACTAAAATATCAGAGAAATAAAATTCCTGAACAATCCACTTGACCGTAACTCGAGACCGTAAGCGAAACAAAAACAACCAGCAAAAACATCGTCGGCACTAAAAACTCTACGTCACGCATGACCAACCCCGACACGCCGACGCAATTTCATTTCTGCCCATTAAACTCTTACGACGCATCAATCCACGATCGAAACAAAAAGATAATGCACGACAAGCACGACGCGAAAGAGAAACGAGCAAGACGGTCGAAAAAAAAAAATACGGCTAGCCGCGCCAGCGGCGTGCACTCGCCGCCGAACACAAAACGCGCCATAATCCATATCCTAAGGCCTGACCGACGTCCAAATGGTGGAACGTCCAGACATATTATACGAGTGGAACGCTCTATTCCAGCTCTCATTCGACCGTAATGTTTGAGCACTCTCCTCTTCGCGACCACGGCTAGCCGTCAGGCTTGAATTATGCCTTTTTAATTTCGTGTTTCGGGTGTGCCATATATAGCCCGACAGTGCTGTAGTGACCATAAATTTGAGCGGGAACGCGTACCAGGATAAAAGACGGGGTCGAAACTAACAGTGCGCCGCCACTTGGACCCAGATTAGAACTGGATTCGAAAGCTTTTCTGTGATATTGTTGGTGATTCGACTGTTTTCTCTTGACCCGGTTCTACCACAAAAAAACATCACCAGCACCACCGCAGGCGAAATCATTCACTAGTCATACTGATGGTCCACCGTACACAAATTGGTGTCTGATCCATAAGGAAATTGCACAAGCTCTTTCACTCTCTTTCTTTAATTTTCAAAAATACAATTATATTCGTTAAAACAAATGCGACCACTTATTCGTATCGGGTAGACTGTGTGAACATAAATTTCATCTTGCCAGATATGGACTATATTGGGGACATAACGATCCCCTGGTTTCTGGGAGAATCTGGCAAATGCACTAAGGGGAAAGAATATTGTTTGCTGCGGAAGACGAGTCAGAGGAGATCCAATAATGCGAAGCAATAATATTGAATGTACTCGAACCTCGTACTACGAGCGTACATGTCCAGTTGTCAATAACTTCATATTGTTATGGCTAGCAAACACGTGTAACTACATGCGGAATAATAAAGGAATCGATTGATGTCATAATGCAATGAAACTTGAGGCCTAGTTTCCATGGCAGATGGAGCGGTTGGGTCATATATTTTACCCCAAAACATCCAAGTTCATCCATATATTTTACAACAGAACATTTGCGTGGAAAATATTCAGAAACTAAAGATATACTCCTAAGACCAAAATCAAAATCGAAATTGAATGGCAACCTAATCATTTGTTTACCATATTGTATTGGGATATTGGATTTATTTACCATACCATATTATATATTAACTGACACATAATTAAATAAATATTAACTTAATTTTAAAAAATTGAATTTTAATTATATTAAAATGATAGTAACGTATAAAGTAAAACTAATGATTAAAAAAAGTTGTGTGAGAATGTGGTAATTTTTTTACAAATTGGGAATCTTCATTTGCTATTAATTCACACATTCGAATACTAGGTAAGTCTAAAATTGTATTCTGTGATGACTTAAACTAACAAGACAGGATTCGCCTTAGTTTGTAATGTAAAACGATAGTGCGACGCATGATTAGACACGTCGTAAAATTGAGATTGCTCTCGCAGGGTCTCATGAGGCTGATCGTCGCCTACGCGACTCTGTCGCCTTCGATTTTCTCTCGCCTTATTAGTTTTTGCCCCGAATATACACAACATATTCCACCCCGCCCCGATACCCCTATACCCACCCGCCACTCGCGTTCTATCCTGCCCGCAACCATCCCATCCCTTGATAACTCGTTTTATTTTCCAATCTCGGATAATTGGAAACCTCCCCGAAGATTAATCAATGGAGACTGTTTGCACATTAATCGGCTGCGCAGAGGGAGGATGCTAAAGCGTGGGAGAGGAGGGAGGGCTGTCGGGGCGGGGGCGGCGAATCTAGGGGTGGTTCCGATTCCCGCCAGTGTCTCAAGACTGCGCTCGCCTACCCCTTCCGTCTCTCCCTGGTAATAATTTCCTGCTGTCATAATTTCGCTAATGACAAGTACGTGTGTGTGTGGGTGTACGAGAGGGAACCTTCCGCTTCACTGTCGCCGCTCTGCCGTTAATTTGCGCCTATCGGCTGAGTCTCCGCAACCGAAATGTCGGGTGCAACGAGTCGCCCTCTGGCGACTAACGACGTCACCATATTTGGATGGCAACATAGATGAGGGAGGCCCGTCAAATTTGCAGCAGAGGTTTACTGCTGAGAATTACAAAGTTCAGAAAATTAGGCAAAATATTGAATGCGGCAATGAATTTAAACGCAAATGCCAGTGATTCGCATGCCTTGGTGTAATCATTGTACCCCGACTGCGTGCTTTACCGCATAGCTCCAGTGCTCGTGTGGTTTCGACGCGCTACAGCCGGCGAAAGCCAACTTCCGCGGGGCAGCGATTAGCTGTTGCTGTTGGGCATAACTGGATCATTATCAGCTGAACATTGAAATGGGAGGTCATACAGGTATTCATTAATGAAGATAAATGTAAAATAATTAATTTGCCATAATTTTTGTATGTTTAAAAAGTCAATATTGCTATTGCCTACTCATATGCGTGATGCAAAAAAATTAACAAATACATTTTATATTCAGAATTGAATATTTATTCGCTTAATATGTAAATATGTATTGCAAGCAGTTTTCGATAAAGCACATTTTAAATAATTATAATCCAGTCTTGTGCTAACAAAATGGTTAGGTTATAATGATATATGATTAGGATGCATGCTAAACATTTTCTGAATTTCGGTACAGAAAGTGCAGTGGCTTATGTTAGGCCAAAAAATCAAAATAAATTATATGATGAAGTATGACACCACGACCCAAGCTTGCTTAACATTGACGGCGCGTTTTATCAGGAAGAAAACAGCATGCATTTGACACCATATTACTCTCAGCCACCTTCCAAGAATCTTCACTAATCGAAGACGAGGGAGAAGATTTTGTGTGTGTGAAATGAGAGGGGCTAAGGGTGTAAAATAACGCAGACTACCACCGCCACCAACTCCCTGGTGAGAAAAGAAAGGATGTAAAACACGGAAAGTAATGACGCATTATTGTTGAAGTGACACTTTCCATTAGGCGAGTGAAACCACATCGCCCATCTCTGTCTAAACGGATAAAGCCACGCGAATATGTGGATGCGAGAGCTCTGTTGTGTGTCTGCCACCGACGTCACTAATATGGGTCTGCGTGTGGTGAGCCGCGTCATCTAAGGGTTGCAATTTGAGACGAACAAAAGGCCACACACAACGAGACGAGGATGGGGTTACGGGGTCGTGCTCAGTGTCTACGAAAATGCTTCCGACATAGTTGATATACATTTTGGCGATTCACCGGATACAACCAGCGATACAGGTACAATCGTTCATCAGACGCTACGCTTGCCTAAAACCAATTATATTCGTTGTAAACGTGAAAAACCGAATTAAATGAATGGACAAATAATGAGTGATGAGTCATACCATATCTAAACTTGTAGGAAAGTATGTGACGAATGGGACATTATCAAGTAGACGAAGCTGAAGATGAGGATAGCACCTCTGAAAATGAACTACTTCGAGCCAAAATGGTAACTACAACACTAAAATTATTCTAATTATTTTCGTAAGCATTGATAAAGGTACGGTTGTGGTCAATCATGACACATGTTTGTATTTCGCAAAAGAAAGATATTTACTTCATGTTTGTACATACGTCTGCCCCCACCCCACCCCAGTCTGTCCTGGCTCTCGCCAGTGTTCCTGATTTTAATTAATTAATAGGGTTATTAGATTTCTACTAGTGTTTGACAACCAATCCAGAACCGATTTTTTAAATATTAAATTCATTAATTGATTTCTTAAAAACACCTCGAAGCACTATTAGTGAAAACATGATTTGAACACGATCCTGTCATTCCACTTACTCGTTTATTGTCCCCATTTTATCACGTAGTACAGGTCTCGTTTCAATGTAGGACAATAGAAACGCGAGGCAGAATTGATGCAGTAAATTTCAGGCGAAACCCCCAAATGACTGGAGGGAGGCGTGATCCAAAAGGTAGTTTTGGGTGTGAAATTAATACATCCACGGTTGGCGAATCACGAACAGTGATTTGTGGTCGCGTGATCACGAGAAATTTCCATGTGTTGGGGGTAGGGGGGGGAAGGATAGGAAGGAAATAGCCAACATAAATAAAGGATGGGTGGAAAAATAAAACACGGAGCTCGCGTTAATAAGTGTAAAAGTTGTGCGCATTTGCCAATGTTATATGACGCAGAGACAGCCCATGGTTCCCAGGAATTGGTACGATTCCTGCTACCACCTGTGCATGATAACGTCCCATTTGTTAGAAAATATCACCCCTTTTTTTTAGTCGCCACTTGAGCACGATCATTGCGTTACAACAAAAGCTTAATGCAGACTGCGAGATGCGGTTTGTTCTACTACTACCTCGCCAATCTTACCTATACACTCAAACGACTTTCTTCGTATAGAACCAGCGCTACACATATGACCGAAATGTCACAGCTTGTTTTATTAAATTAGGCTTTTATAGCCTATTTTGCTCACGTAAACGCGTCCAAAAAAATTCGCAGGCCGGCTGAAGCAATTTATTAAAATGCGCAATGTCACGGCTAGACTCTAGCGCGATAACAGGATTAATAATCGCAAAGTGCAGCTTTTTGGTGCATGCATGACAGCCTTCTTAAAGTTAAATACAAACAGGATTTCTAGTTCGCATGTGCTTTTTTCAGATATCAGTCATATATTAAACCCTGAAGTACGTAGCAACACCGGGAAAGCGCCAGACACCTAGTGGAGCAGACCTGGGTTCGATTCCCGGCAAGGCCTCCCGTTTATTCTATCCCGGGGCTACCAGTGAAAAGGTGTCTCACAGACAGTGCCATGCAGAAAAACAAGTATCCATGCACTTACTGTACCATACCTCGAAAGAGCCAAGCTATACGAAATTGTATGCAAAATTATATGATTAAAAGTATTTCATGAAATTAGCACCAGCCGTCGGAACTCAAAGCCCACGTCAGTTGGCGTTTTCGCCTCCCCACTTCCTCCATCCCCCCCAAACTCCGCAGTGTGGATCTTGTTTCGCGGAGGCCGCTGCCTAACGACCGGTAATTGTAAGGGTGGGGTCTACCAGAGCTCACACGGCGTGCATTTTGAGAATGGGTGTTGATGGTTTTTATACCCATAGCGAGTTTCTGTACGCCTATGCACATTGTATGTGCTCGTGAGTAGGACATCTGCATGCGATGCGGCGAAGCCGGGCCTGCTAAATGCGCGCTTAATTGCTCGCCTTTGTGAAAGCTAAAAGCGCCAACGCCAGTCGCCATTTAGATAATTGTGAAAACCATTTGAGAGTGAATGCATGCGCGCGTGTACATATTTCAGATTGGTCCGAAGCACACTGGCCACCACAGAGCTCAGCGTTTCGGTGTGCTATTGGATTAATAGGAAATTCTGTGCAAAATTGGACAAAATTAGGTTCGTAATGAACACAATTTTCAAAAAAATTATAGTTGATTTTCAAAAAAATTATAGAAAAATTATAGTTGAGTTTGGCTCACACTTCATGAATGTCATGACGTCATTAGTCAAAAATCACGACTTCAAAATCGCAAAGTAGCAGAGCTCTCCACATCTGTTGCAGTGCATGGTTTTAAAATCCAAAATGAATGATTTAAGTTTCTACAACTAAAGATGCACATGATTCACGGGCTGACGAGCTTGACGGTCTTGCCGAGGACACTAAAGTTTTATTTTCGTCAAACTAGATTAGCATTGGAACGCACAGGGCCATAGGAGGATTCCAAGTTCTATTACATGGGCTGTCAGCGCCGTTGCGTGCCAGTTGGCATCAAGCGCGTGTAATCTGCAGCCTATCGCGTAATTTCACAAGGTTTTTTGGGATAATATAAAAACGCCGGTGCCGGCGTGAGTCAGTGCGCAGGCGCTGTGTTTTTGAACGAAGGTGTGTGTGTGTATGTGTTCGGACGGGGGCCGTATTTATATATACGGGGTACATGTGCGTGTGTGCATGCGAAATAGGCATTTATTACCATTATCAGGAAGCCCGGGCGAGCGCATTAATGATACCCCTGTAACGGGAGAGAAAAATGAAGGGGCGCGAGAAAAGGCGTGTACATGGCGGAATTCTCATCACGAAGGGCGTCGGGAATTTTTTTTACCCCACCCTCCTCTTAGCTTATCTACACCCACCGATGGGTGATGGGTGTCTGGCCACGCCACACTATTTTTTGTTCCTCTCCAGTGCTTGTGTGTGATGATCGGTGAAACCGGACCGGGAGGAATACATTAGCGATATTACGTTGCGCAAGCCCGTAGGATATTATTATTGTTGGGAGGTGTACATCGAGTATCGAAATTTACGTTATATTAATCCGACAAATTGTACGTAATATAGTATGACTCGTCGTAGACTTCTAGCCCAGTCGACATTGTAGCCAAAATGTTGTGCGGCGGTTTCGGGTTCGATTCCCAGCGCGGGCTTTTGTTTATACGATCCTGGGGTGTAGGTGAAATATGCCCCCACCTATTGTGACTACACCAGATGACAGAATCTCCTGATTAAAAAAACAAATAAAATTTCGAATGGTTAAAATTGTTATTAATATTTTGATTTTGATAGTGAAATATCACCGAAAATATAGTCTTTCCTCTATGCAGACACATGATTCCTCTATCAAGAAATGCATCCCTGTCGTGAATACGAGCTCTTGGTATTGCTGAAAGATTATTTTTACGCGAATGATACGCCAGTTAGATGAAACAGACGGATGGACTAAACTGACAGAATTGACATTACAAATTAAGGTAATTTTTTATTACCTATAATCCCACAGTCGCTCCTCATCAGGCGGGGTGAATAAGGACAATGATGACAAAACCAAGAACTTCCAAGCTTACCTGTAATAAAAAAACACAGACAATCAATTAGTTGTGAAAACAAATAACAGATAACTTGAGTATTGAAGTTAATTGAACAAACTCCTCTCTTTATCACCCTTGGAAATAAAAAGCCATATATCCCATTCGTATAATATGGAAAATTCTGCTAGAAACGTGTACCACAACAAATATTAGACCGAATATTCCCCGTCTTTTTTCGGTGTTTCTGTATATTTCCCTACTAAAAATACAAGTTATTATAATGAATTAATTAGCATCAACTTAAGAAACTTTGCTTTAGCAAATTTCTATCAAAGGTCAAGCTTTCTTGAATAAATTAATTATAAAACTAAATTACTTTTCTCGATTTATTCATTAAACGATAATTAAGTCAAACGCCTTGAGCAGCCAATCTTGTATTTTTTGCTTTCTTTCCGATATTAAATTCTCATTTGGCGAGTTTATAGAATACGCCGGCGCCACCGCGAGTTCGAAACGCGGCGGCCATTTTTCTTTCACATTTTTTATTTATTTATTTATTTTGAAAACGCAACGAGGCGCGCCGCCATCGCGGCATTGGTAATGAGCGCATACATTAGCAGTAATTACAATAATTCAGCGTAAATTATTCATTCGGGTATTTAACACCAGGTGGTGCCTCCGAGCACTCGAGCTCATTATTTTGAAATTGTCAGCGCGATGACGTTCGTGCGAACTTGGAATATGGAGAGTAAAAAAAAGGAGCTCTGCATGTGCGGTAATGTTTGACGTTCCCGAGGGCGTGTGGCGGGAGACAGAAAGCATGTCGACAGCACGACTTCATTGTCCCATATTTTTTTTCTATCGAATAAGATTTTATGGCGATAATCATCATGCGTCGAGACGGGGCGTTAGCGCGCCATGTTGGAATCTCTCTCAATCACCTCCTCCTCCCCATCTTCCAAATCTGTTGAAAGCACAAGTCGTATTTATTATACATGCGTAATTTGTGCCAGCCTTTTTTTTCTACCCAGTTCCGAAAAAGGAATTGGCAGCGGCAAGTGAAATTCGCATTAGTAACATTCGTTATACGATCCCAGCACAAGTCCGTGTGAAGGAAAAAAAAATGTCCTGCATACAAATTTGTTTAGTAACTTGCATCGCCACAAGATGGCGTCGTTGTCGACAAGTAAATGTCGTCGCTGTCGACAACTAAATGTCGTTAAGTCATTCAATTAATCCCAATTAAAAACGTAATTTCGAACTGTTCCACTTTCAGAGAATCAGAACTGAAAGTAGCCTTTTGTCCAAAAGCATTAAAAATATCCATATTGACAAATACTTTTGCAGTATCAGCATCCCGACATTGAACAAACTAAAGCCAAGATGGGACTCGAACACGGAACCGTTTCACCACCACACAACCACTGCTTAATTCCTTTGATCAGGCAAACAATTGTACTCTCCCCGCACAACAAATAATGTGGCTTCGAAGTACTGGCCATCACATGGAATTGTCAAAGTTACTCAACCATGGACACATCGCCAATCTCGCCATATGACGTAATTGAAATTTCAGCACTTTTCCAGAGTCGCCTCGGGGGGGTCTACCCACATACACACGGCACCCCGATAGTGCTTTATGGTCGCCTGGCTCTCTACTAATGATTTTTCGATAATGCCGAAACACTAAATGGGGACACACGAGCTTGTGCCACGCGTGCTCAAGTTCCAAGTTTCGTATATACCGAGGAGGGAAAGGAAAAAAGAGTTTGTGTACTTGGCACAGAGCAACTGTTTCTACGCTGTAAAGATACGTTCCCTCGGTATCGCGTTTCGTCTATATTGGAAATACGTGCTCTCTCTCTCTCCTTTAGAAACGCTGGAACCTTATCTAACGAGCATATCATTGTTACCTTGACGAACGAGACACTTATCTGCTTGCCGCCACCACCAGCACCATGCATTCGGCCAACAAAAAGTCTACGCCTTTTAGGCTTGCAAGAATATGGAAGATGAGGTGGGGTTGCATATTTATTCAGCCTAATACAGTGCGAGCAATATTTTGTTGCGTCATATCTTATAGACCAGCTTGCATTTCTAAAACATGATGTTCACAGAAATAGAAATAGCCTATTTGATTGACATCGTAAACGATGAATTTCGTTTTTTTTTTGATAATTTAACTTTTGCAAGTAGCTTGTATAGTCCGTTTTAAAAAATAAACATTATGCACCGGTATATAAACAAGTAAATACAAATAATATCAGGAATCAACATCACAGTTTAAATGGTTATGGATAAAGCTTAAGCATCTAATAATTACTTCAATTTTTTTTAATCAATTTAATTAATCTATTTCGAACTAAGTGTATATATTATTAAAATATTCTATTCGCAACATATTTATGAATAGTTATTTTAACAAAACAAAATACAATTATAATAGGAAATAAAGGATTAGTCCACGGTACTTCTATCTCGTAAAGGTCTGGCATAGAATTAGCCAATCGATTTTTCTAATGAAAAACAAATGTTGATTCCTCGAAAAGTAATGTGCTACTGTTGACGTTCTCCGTTTCAGCCATTTGCCCAGCGCTAACACGGTACGACGAAATTAGAACAATAAAAAACAAAAATAGTCGCACGGCAGGGGTACCCCAAAATGGCCGTTCGCTCGACTGTTGACTGCGCGTCGTACACAGACACAGCACATGCGAACTTATGAAAGTTTCCTCCCAGTTGCCAAGGTAACAACGCAACAGCCGGCGAGCTAATTTGCAACACACAAAATATGCAGTTTCGATATTTCCACCGCCTGTTTGTTCGGAACGCGTATGGGGAGAGAGCGTAAGCTAGCACTACCCTGTCACAGCCTGCCCGGGAAAAGTTTAGGGCCAGCTTTTTTAATCAACGTTTCAACTTTGCGAAAGGGGTTGCTTTTACGAGCGCGTAGCCGACAGACGGCAGACCATTCCTATAGCCCGCATTGCGTCGCCAAATGCGATTTTAGATAGTTGATTTGCAATAGCCAACGAGGCGAAACACAGTACGCTATGGAAACGATATTGCATCGACCAAATTGTTATTTTTCAATTGTGAAACAGCAAAACAAACGTATTTAATCATTTTTCAACATCGGATCGATACAATGCTGAAAGATTGAATTGGACATTGAATCCATATACCTGAAATTGAAACTTCGAAGTTACCTCATATTGTCAAAACTGTTTGTATATTGCATGACTTATCCCAAATGAAATGTTATTTTTATTAATATTATGAATGCACATTATTTTTTTTCAACATTGCAAAAATATGCATTTGTTTAGTACAAGTACTGCGAAATGGCAACGTACTCACAATGCCCTTACCATAGAATGCTATTAGTTTCGCAGGCGCATATGCAAATACAATAAATAATTTAACCCTATGTACATGTATAATTTATATTTCATTGCGGCTTGCGGCACAATTATTTTTTTCTGCTTCGATGACGTAACATTGTTCTTGTGAGGCGGGAGTCCGACTTTTGCGCATGCGCGTATATGCCAACCTGATGGCGCTACGCGTTTGCTCGAAGTTGGTACCGACTTAACACACAGAGAATGCTAAATTAGCGTTGCCGAATAATTTCATGGATTATTTGTCGAAGGTAATTTGCCAGTTGATTTATTCGCCTCCCCGAAGGGGCTCAGAGTTGTTGCCGACTTCGCCGCGCTAATTGCCGTCCAAAATGGGTGGAGCCAGCCTCGCTTGGGATTACAATTAATTTTGACGGTAAAACCTCCCCACCGCTGCCTGTCACGCTGCACATATTTAGATGCGCCGCTCTGTCTCTACAAATAGATCGCTCCAAGAAAATGAAGATGATAGAAGGCAAAAACCACCTTACAATCCGCAGAAAGGCAGAGGTAGCGGAAACTTAAATTTTAAATAGACTTTTTTCTAAGCAATTTTTTTGTAAGGTTACCAGATGCGACTATAACACTGGATACTGCTGCTGGCAATTGGATAAAAAAATTACACCAAGTTGTTCGATGATGCGGGATTCTCATTCCGTATTCTATTCTATCATATCATTGTAAGCACACACTTGATTGCATGGATATGCAGCAGACATGGAATTTTGAACGTAATTAATATAATTATGACAGCATGTATGCAGTGTTTCCTAGGTGCTTGGTCCACCAATGCTCAATTAGATACAAAGTATTCAGCGATATTGGACAACTAGGTAACGGGGTTGAAAGTACTTTGTGTCACTTGGTCCATTTAAACACGCAAACAAAAACCGGCTAAGTTACACGTTCAAGACATGAGCGACCTTTAAATACGGTGTCGAGTGGGGTGCGTAGCGAAAGTCAGTCTCACCTGATAGATCGGAAGAGCACAC
>JAUJYS010001125.1:0-18679 GCA_033995665.1 Melogona broelemanni | reverse complement strand
GAATGCTCGTCGAAACGACTGCTTCTGCCGGGAATCGAACCCGGGACCACCCGCTTAGTAGTCTATGACTATAGCCATACTAAATCAATACTAGTAATAATATACAATCAAAATTAAAATAGAATAAAATCAAAATAAAACGTGAAAAACTTTTCACGTCGCCAGATATACCGAATACTAAATCACCAACAGAACCCATCGCTACCAAAAAACACACGTACGAACAAAAACCACTTCAGAGTACATTGGCCTAACACCGTCCAGAAAAAAAACTCCACCCCCATTAAACCCAGCGCCGGCTAATCAATATCGCCACCCCAGTAACCGCATAATTCGATAACGCCGGTCACGTGAGAAATTCGGCTTGTCTAATTGCAAAGAGATAAAACCGCACGTGCTCAATCTACAGTGGCGACCACAAAACGTCACCACAAACCGCGCATCGGGATCCACGTGCAGAGAACTTGCCAACAGAACTAGGCCATCAGGTAACCTAGGCTACCGTCTAGAGCCTCGTTTCCCAAACTGTGCTCCGCGGAGTCCTTTCGGCATTTTCCAGGGGCTTCGCGGCTGTTCCTAGAATTGCGTAGACATTGCGCATTTTGAGCAATTGTTTTTGCAATTTTTTAAAAATCGCAGCGCTGTGCGCGCTCTTTTCTTAGTTGTAGGTGTTAATTTTTATTTATTTTTAATCGTAGCGCTCTTTCCTTTTTTGCGGCGCTGCGCGCGCTTTTTATCCCCTATAGCTACTACGTTAAAAAAAATCGCGATGCTGCGCTCGCCCTGCAATTTTATCTAAAAAAGTCAGTGAACATTTTGGTTTTGTTCAGGTAAAGTCAGGGAAGCTGATTTTCAGTTTTCAGTATGAACCCTACTAACACCATTAACTTGTAAGGCATGAGGGGTAGGAATAAGGGTTCCGCGAGTCAAAAAGTTTGGAGAACACTTGTCTCGAGTGTGCGAACCCCTTCCCTCCTCCTGCCACCCGTTCACTCCCCCAGAAGGAAAAGGACGCAGCTAGGACCGAACCAAAAACCAGAATCCAATTTGAGGTTGTCAAGGTTTTAATCTCCAGCTGCCGCATTTGCTGAGTTTCCACAACCAGACCACCAACCACCACATCAACTTTGCATAAACCGTTACCAAGTCAAGAACTGACCTGTACGAAGTTGAGCGAAACATCCAGCAAAAGTACACGAAATTTATATAGTCTACTGTTAAAGTTTTAGAACGTCGCACAATCGTTTTATTTATTTCGGACGGCAATTTCATGGCGTTTTATTCTGGTCAGAAACATCCGAAATTTTTCAGCAGACAGAATGGAAGTAAAGCCGTGGAGTCCGTGTATGGACTATGCCAGACGACCGACGATACCGACGTTAAACAAAAAAGAATACGATATCCAAAAAACACAAAACAAAAACAATAGACCACTTAAGAATTCCGAAAAAAACAAACCAACATGCGCAAGTCACAAACATGTGGTTAATAGAATAACTTATCTGATCAGTTACAGTTAGAGACAATTCCCGGCTAATAGGATGAACAAAAATCAATAAATTCGAACCAGTCTTGTCGTACAGAGTCAACCACGCCGACATCGGTCTTGAAAATGAAAAATAAAAATACTAACTCGTCTGCTAACGCAGAACCAAATTCGTGATCAGATAAAAAATTAAATGCGACTTTTTCAAAATTTTTTTCCAGATCGTGAATTGCTGCATGAGACTATTTGCTCTCACAAAACCTAATTCGGAGTTGTAATTCACGATAGTGCCAACAATAATTTATTTGGTGACTGGTAAGTTCCGTTAGCATAACAATGCTACAGCAGACTATCGTTCCATTCATCGTTACGATACAAAAAATAAACCTAAATGTGCCGGACAAAATCAGAACCACATTTGATACAGCGCCAGCTCAGGCCTTGACATTATTTTTTTTTTACCCTGGAAATTTCAGATCGCGACCAATGTTGGTAAGTAATGTTAACATCCTGGGTAACATGCAAAAAACGCAGGAAGTTACGTCACGTTTAGAAACGTTAACGTTTAGAAATAAGTATCTGCTGAGTGAAATAGAATAATCAAAACACAGTCATATATTGACTGGACATACACTCAGAATAAATACTCACTAAATTTGATTGTCGAGAGTTTCTATGCACAACAACGAAATTATTTTGATTTTGTACAAATAAATGTTACGGAGCAATTAATCTCGAGATTACCATTTACTAAATTCTAGAATTAGTGCAATCCATTTTAAACATCGAGGGTAACATAATAAAATCCTCTACTTTTATCCAATTTGACAACAGTAGAGAATTTATTAAATGCAATTGTACTTTGCATAAACGTAAATTAACATTTATTTTTCAGAGAACCATATTACTTTGAAATATTATTCAGCAAATTTACAGCTAGTAGTTTTTTTAACGAAATTTAGTGCGAGACAGCAATGTCCATATCTAAACAATTATTCTTACTTAAGGTTACCATTTACCAATTATTAAAAAATGCTATTTACCAATTATTAAAAGAATATCATTTACTAAATTCTGGCAAGGAAACACTAGTCCATTCCACATTTAACATGGAGGGTAACTGAAACGGTGAACATTTTCTGGAACAATAACGGTGGGTAAGTGTCTCTAGTCGAATAACTCGCAAAATCAAATCAGTCATTTCAGGTTATGGAGGGTAAAATTATGTAAATTTCTACTGTTGCCAAATAATAATTAAAATTAATTACTCTTTGCTGCGAGATAGCATTCATCAAAACATAACAACACATTAAAAAAAAAAAACATTACACGGATTCTTACCGGGCCATGAGTGCACCTCCCGGCGAAACCTCGGCGACTCCGATCCCATCTCCGGCACCGTCACCGTCGACTGCTTCTTAACCGACGCCGTCGGCATCAGACTAACCGCCTTCCCACTCCGCTCCTGATGGAACAATCCGGCGACTCGCGACGACTTCTTGACCGAAGTAACCGGAGCTGGTAAGGTCGAATAGGGCGAGGAGAAAGAGGTGGACGAGAGAGAATAGGAATGGGGTAACGTGTTAGTCGAATTGGTTCTAATTGGTCCCATATGGGTGGTGGTGGTGGTGGGGATCATGAGGTTACGTTGGGAGTGGTGCAGGAAGGACACGTTGGCGTGCAGGTGCGTGCTGGTGCTGGTACCGGCTGCGGAGAAGGCTCGCGGGAGGGTGGAGGCCCGCGAGGTGACGTCACTCGAGGCGCTGACGTCACGGCTGGAGGTGGCACCTGAATGAAACGTGAGAATGTAGAGAACGAAAGTTGGATGGTGAGAACCGTCGTCGATTTGTCGTCACTTTATATACTGTTATGTGCGACGTTTATCACGTGGCGGATAAGCATTTCGTTTTGTCTTTCCACACTTGCATTAATGTGAAATGAGCTGTAGATTTGTAAAAAAAATCATACGGTAACCCCAATGTCCATCTCTGGTAAAATTGAATGTTTGTGAGCACCTATGTGCACCTCGTCGGTGTTTTACTACTCATAAACATTAAACTTGCATTAATGTTATTACCCATACTTTAAATAATATTTTACAGTGCAATGCCGGTTGAATTAAGTGTGAATTGAATTAACTTTGAACAGTGAATTAACTCGGCCAAGATTTTTTTTACATGGAAATATATTTACTTTGACAGTAATTATCTAAGATTTAGAAACGAATTTTTCAATTCTGTTTTTTTTTGTGCATCTTGTACAACATTTCATTAACAACAATATCCACTTGACAATACATTTTATTGCGAACGTTCTAAATTAAGAAAATTCTCTTAAATAAAACTATTCAATTGTGTTCTTAAACTTCGTAGCATTTCAATTGAGAGAGTTTCAGTTGTTAGCATTTTAATTGTTTGGGGAAGTATCAAATTGAGATGAAAGGAATATTTTGCACGTGCACATACTGGCATTACGTGATTAATGTGTATGTTAAGAATTTTCCCTTTTTGGTGTTAAATTTTTAAAATACTAGTTGTTCTGTTTAAAACTAATTTTCTTAATTTGGAACGTTCGCAAAAAATAATACTATCAAGTGGATATTGTTGTTAATTAATTGTTGTACAAAACCGAATTGAAAAATTCGTATCCAAGTCGTAGATAAATACTATCAAAGTAATCATTTCCGTTTAAAAATCTTGACCCAGTTAATTTGGCATGTCACAGTGATAATAGATTTGAATATTCTTTCTAAACGAGAACTTATCAGGTTCTGTTGGTCTTATTTTCTTCTGCGCAGTCCCGCAACCCAGTTCCCCTGGCTAGTTTGATCTAAAAGACGTCCTAACTCATACTTTATTACCTGAAGGAACGAATGACGGCCGGTAGAACCCATGACCCGGCACCGTCGAGTAAGGATCAGCCGGAAGCTCACGGCGTGGTTTGGCCACATGGACTAGTGAGGAATGACGCGACGGTCTTCGCTCATCCTCCAACTCATCGTCATCAGACAGATCCACACCGGAAGCGCTGAACACATCAACACCATCTAGCGGAGACGAAGGACGACCGGCCAAAACGGACGGCGACGACTGAGAGGTGGAGTAGTGTTTCGACGGTGAGGGTGATCCCTTCTTGGAGGCGGAATCACGGTGCCGTAAACCAAACAGCCACTGCATAGGATGAGACGACGGTGATCCTTGATGTCTTCGATCGTCTTTCGATTTCTTACCGCTGGAGTGAAGATGTAAGGATGACCGGAATTGTACCTGTTGTTTGGAGTCTGAGCCCAGGGAGGTACTCGAAGCTGATTTGGATAGACTGCCCAATAGGAATGAAGCTAAACCGTGACGGCGTTTTTCTCTTGGAGGTGGTGGTGGTGGTGGTGTGGGTGGACTGGGTGGTATTTCGACGGCGGCGACGATTCTTGACGAATCTGTACGGACCGGTACGGCCGGTTTCGTCTTGGGAGTCACCTGGGATGTCTTGGGGGAGGAGGTCGAGGGGAGAAGAGGATCGCAGCTCTTATGTTTGGTAGGCGTGCTAGTAACACCATCGTCAAGATTGTCCACCTGTTCATTGGTATCGCCTCTCCACACTTCCCATTCGCTCCTGCATTTGCTGCGTGGGTGGTGCTGATTGTGACCGGAATAATAGAGGGATCCGGTCGAACCGGTTTTACCACCACCCCGCCTGGCTGAACCAACCGAAGAATTCACAGACGGAGATTTCGAGGGGATATTTTTGGTTACGTCCTCGGTGGGGCTGGGTGCAGACAGAGCCGGCTCCGACTTCCGCACCGAGGTGAAACGAAGATCACCATCACCCACGATGGTCACATCACTGCTCCAGCGTTCCAGTCCATCCAGGCTGCTGTGGTCAGCAGCGGACGACGCCGAGGACAGATCACCTCCAGATTTAGCGATGGCCTTAACGTGAGCACGGGCTTCAGCCAGAGCACGGGCGCTACCACCGGCACAACCTGATAACTTCTTCCGGGTGGCCTCTACCGGCGGTAGGGCGGAGACAGGATCTTCGTCCGAGTCCAGACTCTGTTCCTTATCGGTTGGGCTGTCTTCCTCAGAGTCAAAGTTGGCCGAGCTGGTGGTGGAGCTGAGAGAGAGTTCGTCACCGGCGGCTGAAGCAGTAGCCGAGCTTGGTTTATTCCACTGGACACGCTGACCACTAGATGGTGGCTGGTCACCCCAACCCTGTGGCCGAGCCAGTGTAGTTCGCTCATCATGAACCTCACGCATGAGGGAAGTGAGCCGGTTCCGAATATGGTGGACGATCTTAGCCGTTATGGGTGGCGATCCCTTGACCGTGGTGGACTGGTCATCTGGTGTCACTGGCTCCTCACTGCCAGTCATTTTACTCAATGACTCCATAAACCGGTTATATATACTCATGGTCTCTTCAGGTAGACAGACTTCATCGTCAATATCACCACCAACCGCGAAGGCAGAGTTACGACTGGCCGTTGAAGACCAACTTCTCCAGCTGCGTCCACTGTCATTTCGTCTCAGAGCAGCAGCACCACCTCCCAGGACAAACCGCGGTGGAAATTTACCGTCCATGGGTGGTGGGACGTCATGGTCACTTCCGGTATAATCCTCAGATGATTCTTCATAGGAATCGCTGCAGTAGTCGGTGCTGCTCAGCTCCTCGACAATTTCCTTAACAGTGGCATCGACACCAGGAACAGTCAGCATCAACCTGGTCAGCTGACACTCAAACTCTTCCATTTCGGATGGTTTAGTGGTGGTGGTGGTGGCGCGGGTCATCTGCGGACTGCGGGTCATACTCCGGGCGATCTGAGTGACCAGCTGATGGACGATATAATGAGCTTCGTCGTCCGAGCAGGTACTACGTGCACTACGGGTGCTACTGCTGCGAAACAAACCAAATGATCCGTGGGAAGCAGAGGGAGTCATGGATGGTGATGGTACGGCGTTGCTGGTCACGGCGGCTGCCACTACATCCGGTAAGTTGGCCGTTTCAGGTATGGTGGTCTTGTCTTCCGGTGGAGTCTTGACCACTTCGGAAACGTTGGCTGATACATGTAGGAGATCATCAGAGCTGCCGATAAAGCCACTGTCACGGCTCTGTTGTTTCCAGTCTAGGGTGAGACCACGGCCAATGCTGAGTAGAGGGCTACTGGACTCGGTGAAACCGTAACATGTGGCATCCCAGGATAGATGGTCACCACCGATATTTTCTAGTTGGGTTTGGGGCTGATTGGTTAGAATGGTGACTGGTAGACTGTGAGATTCCTGATTTTTATCTACAACTGGGGAAATTTTAACTTGATTCTGTTCAGATTGAATTTTATCAACAATATTGGAAATTTTATCTTCATTTTGTTCAGACTGAATTTTATTTTCCTGGTGTTCAATGATGATATTTTTTATTTCCAATTCTGGTGACGAGATCGTATCTGACTTGCCTGTTACAGAAATTTCGATTTTCTTATCAGATTCAGATTCGAGTGAAGAGTCTGGCTGTGTGTCATTCTTGGTAATTGACGTCTCAGCAGTTATAGTGTCATCTGCTTCTGGAGTGGCAGAGCCTGTATCACGATCGCTGGCCACTGCTGAATCCGAAAACAAGACAGCAGCCACATGTCCTTCATCAACGGACGCGTCCGAGTGCCTGCGATCCTTCTTTTTGCAGCGTTTGATCGTATCACACCCATCATTGACCTCAAACGGTGTAGACTCCTCCTCGGAAGAACTACACGCTCCAGCTGCACTGACCCGCCGAACCCCGGGTGAGTAAAACGGGTCATCACCACCGGGTCGATCCCCAGTAGGTGTCACTGGGTCATCCTCACCATAATATCGGATCGACCCACCAGCCTCCAGACCCAGAAAACCAGTCAGGAAATACTTCTCCAATCTGGACGAAGCCAACCGGGCCAGTTCTTCATCATCAACATCGTCACCTCTGTGATCACCAGTCTCGCTGAAGACCGAGCTCTCAGTTTCCGAGACAGTATCGTCACTGAATTCGCTGTCTACTTCCGATAGGGGGCGTTGTGGTGGTCTGACACCAGGCTCTCTCAGGACAGCATCAGGAAGTGTATCAGAGGTGGATGCATGGCCTGAAAAGGCAAATTGGAAGTAACGTTCTAAATCGGATGGATCGGCCACCCGTGAGGGCAGACGTCGTCGTTTGTGTTCACCGTAACGTTCACGTTCACCTTCACTTTCCTCACAACTTTCCTCCATAATGGTATGAAGGGACATGTCCAATGACTGATGACGGTGACGTTCAGGTACACACTGACGGACAGTCACCTGCTGGAGACACATGGAGCCCTCATCTGACGAAGTGGAAGATGCTGTTGACGAGTTATCATCATCGAAGGTGGCCTCTGAATCTTCATCAGTGGTGGTTTCTGAGTTCTTGGTGCCGCGGTACTGATCCGAGATATCAGAACAGGAATCATCAAACTCCTGGTCATCAGTATCACTAGCCTGTGACGCCACATCCGGTGAGGTGGCTGCTCGGGATGGCTGACTGGTGACGTGCTTCCGGGTACCGGGCGGTGTGACGTGCTCCAAGGTGCTGACGAAATATTTTTCGAGGACGGAGGACTGTAAAGTGGACACTGAAGTGTCAGTAACGGTGCTTTCTGTCTTATGTCTGGCAGCTGATAAAGCCCGTGATTGGGCAATGAGGGCCTGCAGGTTGGCACCGGGTCTAGAGGCAGTCACAGCACCCTCGTCTATATCAGAACTGGCACTGTCAAGCTCGGAGGTCGAATCCTCGATGGAGGTGGTTTCATCCAGTCCTGGAGTGGTTGCATCAGGCTCGGGAAAGAATGGCATGCCATCGTTAGCCAGTTCCCATTCACGGTTGGCGTTCATCAGTTTCTCGCGAATGGCCACCTGCCTGATTCGTCGGTAAGCCTCGCCCTCGATGACCGTGTCCTGGGAGTCTGTGTCAGACTCAGTTTTGTCTGTGTCGGCGGCCGAATCACCATGACTAATGTCCTCAGGTCTGGACACTGTTATGGACTCGGGGGTGGTTACAGACTCACCAATGGTTGCTGAACTAACCTCTGTGACGTCAGGTTCTGAGGAATTATTGGAATGTAAATTAATATCAGTCGATTTGTCAGCATTTGAAAAAATATCGGCAGTTAATGTCACATCGGCAGCTAGTGTAATATCGGCAGCTACCGTTATATCGGAAGTCAGAGTGATATCGTCTTCATAATCGATTGTGGTAATATTGCCGCCACATTCTACTTCAGAAGCTTCGTCAATTAATTTGTTGGATACATCACCAGAATCGGTAGACACTTTTTCCGTATTTGGAGTAATGTCTTCTGGTATAGAGTGATTATCCTGAGTTGAAACAGACTCTGTAATCTGAGGTTCGGACCGCTCAGTGGATTCATCTGAGATTTCAATGTTCGATTGCACATCTGAATTTGAATCACCTTGATGGGTAGAATCGATTAAAGAGTCAACGGCCTTTTGAATCACACCGGCTACAACCTCATCAACTATTTCCTCGGAAGACATCTCATCAATGCACAATTCCAGGATTGGTAACGTCTCTGGAACGGAAGACTCAGCCAGCAACGTCTCAGGAATGGAAGACTCAGCCACCTGAACATCGTACTGGTTCACATGCGCCTCTATATCTGAATCGGTTTCGAATAGAGGAGCAACGTCAATAAAACTACTCTCATGTTCGACCAGTACCACTTCACCAAGCTGACTCTTGCCTACATTAACCGAATCAATCTCGGGCGAATTATCCATCACATCTTCGGATTCCATCAGCCCACTGACATCATAGCTACCAACCGTACAATCGTCATCACTGGAATCTAGATTGTCATCCACATAGTAGCAGTCTGCGCCATTTTCTGGTTCGGCGATCCCTTCCAACTCGGAATCAGAGGAGCTGGAAGCCTCGTCATCACTGAGGTCTGTCTCGTCACTGAACTCGATGGCGCCCGGGTCAAGAGTACGGTGACGCATGATACCAGGTGGTTCCTCGACTGGAATTGAGTCCTCGAAACCGGCCGGCGGACTTAGGAGTTGCTCCTCGCAGGATGGTGGTCCAAAATGCTGGAGATCATCGGCTGTGCCTCGGAAACCACCAGGTGGCGGTAGAGGACTGACTGGAGTCTTGAAGTCGTCGTGTACAGTGTGGTTGCGCAGTATGACAGGCGGTAACAGCGAACAGACGTCGTCAAATGGCACCTGCTTGTCAGTCCACTGATTATCCTCACCAAACAGTTCGTCCTCATAGAAAGTGTAGGTGGGGCTTGTTCCACAACGCACCGAATTGGCAGCTTCCTCGCACGTGGGATTAAAGTGAATGGTGAGTGGTGGATTATTCTGAGTGGGCGTAGTCACCGGCAATGGAGGCGGAGTCGACGGCAGTGGAGGTGGAGACAGAGAACGAGATCGACCAATCACGGGCCAGCGTGGCGGCACAGTGCCGTACCACCCACCCACGCGCGCCGAATCGTCACCGGAGCTATCAGCAGAATTCAAACCCGAACTCTTGGACGACGAAGAACTGATAAAAACGATGCGATATTCCTCGCCTTCTGGTACTATTCGATCGTTAACGTGGAGAAGTATATCACTGCAGGAGTCACTGTTGTTATGCGAGGTGGGGAATCCACCGCACAGGGAATAATCCTCTTCGTATTCCGGCGAGCTCACCCGGAAATCATCGTAGCTGTCGCTGGGACGGCGACGTCGGCCATCCGGCTGCCGGCGCCGGACGCCGCACCAGGGCTGCTGGTCAAGAGTGGGGTAGTCTGGCACTGCATCAATGGCCTCAAGACTACGACTGAGGCCAGGTGACTTGGGGCGGGTGGTGAACCGGATGGGCTGGACGTGGTCGGGACTGGCGCTGCGGCCGCAGGGTTCGTGTCGTCCGGGGGTGTTGACGGCAATGATGGTGTGGTGGTGGTGGCCGGTGGGTAGCGGGGTGTCCCACCAGAGGGAGTCGATGCTGCTGGCGTGGGTCAGGGTACTGGTGGCGCTCGAGCAGGGTGGTCCGGAGCTAGGAAGGTGGTGTTGCTTGGTGGCTGAGGTCCTGGAAATGAGACGTGGTAGGGAGAAGGTGGCACCGGGCAGGCCGGACCAGCGGGGTAGTGGGACGTAGGAGATGCGGTCCCGGGTGTCGTCGTCGTCGTGGTCATCTGTTGGTGAGAGAGAGAGGGAGGGAGAGAAGGGTTGGTGAGACAAGCGTGCGGGTGATTGTGAGCGTGTGGGTGAGCACGACGTCGAAAGACCTCGAGTGGCGGATAAAATTTTTTTAAAGATGTTAAAATTTATATTTAAAAAAATCTATAAATACAATGCTTCTTTTTAAATAGAAGCCTTCAAGTTTAAAATATTTCTTATTTTTCAAAAATTGTTTTGAAATAAATTTTTTTATTTCACTCTCATTATAATTCGGTATTTTGACGTAGAGGTAGAACATTGCATTTAACATTACATTGAACACTAAAAGTATTTTTCTACAATAGCCACATAACCTGACTGAACAGGAAATCACTGCACGAATAAAATTCGGGTATCATACATACACCTGTACTGTACATATACATATACCTGAATTTATATTCTAATAGATATCCCCAAGTTATTAGATACGGAAAATAGAGCAACCATAATAAAAATAAAAAAAAATTCAACCCGATTGTAACTTCACACCACCAAAACTATTTTATATATCAAAATTTGAGATGCGTGCTCAAATCGAAATGCAAATGGCCAGTTTTATATATAACAAATTAGTCTAGTCAGCATCGGATACAATAGGACTACAAAAAAAAAATGACTGCCTCGAAATTATAAACTCTGCTTAATGATAGGGAGAGATTGCTCATTGTCCACATTTATCATACTATCCCAAAAGATCATAGAAACTAGCTTTATTTCCTATATCCAGTATTGGGTTCGTTTCTTTTGAAAAGGAACCGGATAATCGGTTCCTCCAATGAAAATAGGAACCACTTCCCGTTACAGTTTCTCAAAACTTACAAGGAACCTGGTTTCTCAAAAAAGGAACCTGGAACTTTTCCGTTACATCGACTAATTTTTTTAATTACATCGCCATCGTAGCGCTGTGTGTAAAGATAAATAAAGATTCCCACGCCATCTTTATTTTCTTCTCGACATAAAGAGACCACATAAAAAATTGCGGGAACAGATCTATAGGTCGTATACCGATTTGCGGGTACAGTCGGTTCCGCTGTTACACACTTTGAAAAATTGTACTCTTAGATAATTGAAAATTATTGCAAAAGAAACTTTACATACAGAAAAGGAACCCCCGTTCCAGTTCCTCAAAATAAGGAACCAGTTTCCCCGTCCCTCAAAAATTAAAAGGAACCTAGGCGCTCCTGAGTTCCTCAAAAAAAGTAACAAGGTTCCTAGGAACGGAATTTTTTGTTCCGTTCCCACCCAACACTTTAGATCGCTCATTTCCCGAATTCACATAAACTAGCTTGATTTCCTATTTCAACTCATCCACAAAAAAAACAACGGAACGTTTGAAAGCTAAGAAATTATTTACAGCTTTTGATCAGGTTTTGCCAGTCCAAAACCACCAGATATCGCAGGTAAACAACCAACCATAAATCATCCAATCGTCAAAACCTCCAGCCGAAACAATTGCTGCTAAGGCGATATCAGAATTTCGCATTGTTCGGAATCATGTCAGGCCCATTAAATTTTGTTTACATCTCCATGTTACACACAGGCAGCTCGCACACAGCATTGTTGAGCGAAATAGCCGTCTAGGGTTCGCCATGCATTGAAAGCCAAGCACTTTGAAACAAGAGAAAATAAACCTAATTACATATACTGAAGTCTCGCGTTGGATATGGAGCGCGTTTATTAGTTTGAAGGATAATGTTCAACAGTGCTTGCTGGATGCACTGGGCCGATACTAATTGATGCCTGGTCGCTGCCCAACTTTCGCTTTTTTACATTTCTTTCAATTCTACGAATTTTGACCAGTTTCGCTTTCCCAGGTTCTGTAAAAACTTGTTTCAGTGGATCAACTCTTGCATTTCTCTAACAAGAAGCTCTTGCATTTATTGTTAGCAGTGCTTCTTGTTTCGTGTAATTTGTAAGCTAATACAAATTTCTTAGAACTATTAAGTTTTAAACGGATGATGTGTCTTGAACACGCGAGGACGGATAGTTAAAATATACTTTCGAACTATGTGTAATAAAACTTTAAATCATTAGTTGAAGATGGAAACGTCCGATAGTGAAGACAATTTAATCCGTCAGTTACAAAAATGAAAACATGAACACTAAAATGTTTCATGTTTTTATTTTTTTTTAACAAACTGATTTTTTTAGCAAATCAGAGGGTTGTAGGAACAAAACCGAATTGGTTTGTTTATTTTGTTTTTCGGTTCGCCTCTAACTAAAAATAAAAAACGCAAGAAAAAATAGACATGGGTAATTTAAATCATGCACTTACTGGGCAATTAAACAAAAATAAGAGATTGCATTTGCTAGGTTTCGAACACAGAATCACTGGGAATCGCATTTACTGAATAAAAAAAACCTACATCAGTACTGGAATTTTTTATTTTTAAATTTCCCCATTTTGTTATTTTGCAATTTTTTAAATTTCACAAATGCATTCCAAATTCATTAGTAGTAAAATCCTTGGCTGCTTTTGTTGACATTCTGAGCTTCTTCGTGATGATTTTCTTATCTTGTATTTACTATCATGTTGGAAGCCCTCCGAATACTTCCTGGTTCTTATATTTGCATTCACAACCGCAATCTGATCACACTGGGCCGTCAGAAGCCACGTAAGCTCGAAAGTTGAAGTGAGTTAAAATCTTGGCGTTTGTTTCATGATAACGAACAATATTTCTAGTCCATGCTAATGTCACCGCAGTCGACGCATTGTCGTACGCAAGAAGCAGTAAATAAAAATAGGCAATTTTTTTCCCATTCGGTTGTGATAGCCGTTGGTTCACTTCCGACATGAAACAGACTGAGAATGGGAGCGTGTGATTCGAACAGAAGAACACACTCCAAGTTGGCAAATAATGAGTCTGAAAAGCACTCGTCGAAACAACGGGGAAGTGAACTGGCATGTTCACTACAGCGTATTGGAACCATTCAAGGGCACACCTTTCCCTAATTAGGATTTCGAACAAAAGCAAATTAAATTGGCAATTGATATGCCAGTAGTGGTTTGAACTTTGAAAGTCACCTATACGAGTGAATCAATAATATTTATCCTGCCTATCATTTTCATAATTTCTTCCTCGGGTGAGAATAAATTCGTATTTTTCTTTCGGAATGGAAGTAAAGTCGTGGGTCCCGTGCTTGTATGTTGTCACGTACAGGTGAGAGATCCCTACCTAAGTCACAAACCTAGACTTGGCCAAACTCCAAATGACCACCCCCCCCTGAGGGGCTGTTAAGCCTCCTGAATTAACAAACAGTACAATCCCATTTATTCCTACATATATTGCCATAATGCTACGGCGCGGCAGTTACACCCATCTAAATCTAAAAATTTTACGGTCGTCGTAGCTCAGTGGTAGAGCATCCGACATGCGTGCGGCGATCTCGGGTTCGACTCCCGGTCCGGGTTCTCGTTTATTCGATCCTGGGATGAGTCAGAAAGTCAAAAACAAGTATCGCAAATTTAATAATGTATATATTTTTTTACAGGTTTCATCATTTTATAAAATCAAATTGATAAAAATATTTTTTGGTGCCGATCCTGAAACATGAGAATATGCAGCATCACCGGGATATACGTTGAGTTGTACGAACTGAGGGCTCAATGGGTATGGGGACATGCTACGAAGCCAACGGTCCCGGGTTCGATTCCCGGCGCAGGCTTTCGTTTATTCGTTAGCCTGGGGTACTGGCGTCACCCCTGAGCTGCCATTAGGGAGTATAGAGCTTAGGGGTGGATCCTGCAGTCTGGCTATTCCAGCTGCCACCCCCATCCCTTCCCTTCCCTGCCCCTCACATATCTCCACGGAGACACGAGGGTGCAGTAATCCTGTAGTGCATTAGGCGCTACGGTGATTAAAAAAAACACCTTTTATATTCTACCTGAATCCTAATTACAACACTTAAATATGTTTTCGAGATCATTTGATGCGATGGTAAAAGTTTTAGCTATGAATTTGACCCATTGAAGGCTAAAGCTATGCCTAGAAACCAATAAACAATCGGGAAAAAAAATCGTAGCTCATTGAGATGAAATCATAATTTTTATGAATTCTTCCGTGACTATTATACAGCCAGAAGGGGAAAAAAAACCTACTTGAAACCTTTATTCTACTAACATGAAGCATGCAATAGTTGCCGTGGTGACCCTCTCCCCTTCACCCCGCAAACTAGCACAGCTCCAGGGCTCAGCATGTTTGCTTACGCACAGGGCAGCAGCAAACGGCGCCCCACTACAGAGTACCCCCGACAGCGAGCAAACTAGCACAGCTCATCTGATGTGTGTGATTGCCATCGTCTGGGCGCAGCATTACAAAGTTGCTGATACTGTCGCAACCAGCATAAATAATACCGACAATGTCCGAATTTGACACATCATTTCGGCCCGCGTTCATCGATAACGACGCGACTATCTAGATTAACATTATCAATCACAATGATTATCGAAGCGATTACTTTATCTTCGATAAAAGAATAAAGGCCGAAAAATTGTCGCAAAACAAGCTAGCTAGCTCAAGGAATAGAATAAATTATTAGACTCGAGCATATTAAGCGCCATTGTTGTACAGTATCATAAAATAAATATATTTTCTAATCTAGCTCACGTTGAAATCAGGACGATTTCTTGTTTTAAATGCATATACGAGATACATATTTTTAAAACAAAAAAAATCATCGTGTGCGACGTGCGTTTGGGTTAGATTAGCTAATAATAAATATACTGGGACCGAAAATTGGTCGTACCCGTAATGAAGAGTAAACAACGACGTTACCAGCAAATTAAATTGCACGCGGAACGCGCTCTTCCAAATAGACTGCAGACGAAGAGCAAACAGAATAAATTCGCGTCAACCGACGGGTTCATGCAAAACCCGATCCAACACCCCCTACACCCACCCCCTCCAGCATGTAATTACTGCCTGAAATCGGGGCCCAACCAACGACCGTATACACTCGGGCAATACATTCGCCATTGTTAGAAGTGCGAAAGCGGAATATGGCGATATATGGGGTGATTCGCTCTTAACGGCTGCAACGTGGCTCGAAATTAAAACGAAGCTCAAATTTCAAATGGTCCATGGCAGAACCTGGCCACTTACGGCGCCTGACCAACGGCACGGCAACGCAGATCGCGAACCAAAGCCTTCGCGGAGATACTGTAACAATTCTTATGAGGCAAAATAACGAATACACAGTTACACAGTAGTTGTTGCTATGACGATGATGTCGTGTGTTAAATCGATGCAAAACAAATGCGTATTATTAATGGTCATAATCGAATTTATTCCCGCTCATAAATTACGCGCTGTACGAGTACGAAAGTCAACAGAATAAATTATTTTAATTTAAACTAACAGGACCTAAAACGGGCCATATTTGACGATTTCCCCGAAACAAATCTCTTTCATATGAATCCCATAGACAGAGTCGAATAATCAAATTATTAGAATCCAATAATTTGACACCATAATTTTTCATGAATAGAAACATTAATCGCGAAAAACGAAGTTGTTGTAAGTTTCTGGGATTCGACGACAAAGTCAAGACCTAAGTAGAGTCATTAAAACAAACGATTTAAATTACAGACGAACTAAAAATTCATTCGGCTTTTTTATTACGGGCGTTCAATAAATATCTGCAATCATGTTTAAAAAAAATAATAGCTGAATGGATTTTTTATGAAAATTGGTGCATAAATAATGTCAACTCTGTAAATCACTCAGAAAAAAAAATCAATTCCTGGGGATGTATTTTTCCTATCATTTTGGATGAGCGCGTAGACCTCTCTCGAAATGCGGTTTGCTGTGTTGTTTTTCTGTGTTTTGCACCCCAAAATGCAACTGATATCACGTTTCTTTAGAATCATCCTCTAACAAACTTTTTTTTTGGTGGTATACGTCCTCGAACACATTTATAATCGTGCCATTACGTTGTCCTGGTTTAAATATTGCATGAAATTTTTTCTGAATAAAGTTGTTCACGCGTGCTTAAAATCATCCTTTTTGACAGCCACTGGCCGTTAACATCTCTGAGCATCTTTCAGTTATTTATCCCGTTTCGAAACTTTCCGAATGGATTAAGAAACTGAATATTATTTCATCCATAAATCATTTCAAGTTTTAATAAAAAAAGCATACCGGATTTAAACGACTTCTCGAAATTTAAATAACGTCAACTATTTACAAGGCGTCTCATTAAAATGATTTTTTAAAAGTGGACGGCATTTTCATTCTTTCAGGTCTCATATTTACAAATACTAAGATCTAAATTCGAAACAGATCACTTAAGATGTTTCATCAATCAATCAATGAATGGAGATAAACATTTTCCTATTTCATCAATAAATGGAGAAAAAAAGAAAGAAAAAAAAAGGAAAACTTTCATGAGATTTTCGTTTGATTTGTGTCATTCCCGATTTGCAATTAAATTCATAGTTTGTCCGACGAGAGGGCGCTAAAACGCATTAACCCTCAACTAAAACTACTTTTCATGGACAAAGATTCGAAATTGGACGGATTGATCCAAAAGGCAGTCTGCTCACCCTAAGACAACGCCGAGATGGTGTCAAAGAAATTAAATTGCATGGCTAAAGGTGTGGCCAAGTATCTTAGCGACATAAGATGTCGTCTAGGACGTCATTATTTTCCCCCACTTGGCTAGAAATTTAGCGAACGCAACGAAAAACGCTTAAGGAGGCAATGGAAATCAAATGTGTTCGCAAACTGTCACCTACGAGCCATTGACCCTCATGGATCACTTTTGAAAGATTTTGTGCAATTTAAAAAAAAAAAGAGGAACAGAAGTAATACACGTTCGAATAATATCACAATCGATGGACGGTTTTCCGTCGCGGAGCATCGGAGTACAATATCGATACAAATCGATATAGACGAGCCCAACATCGACGAACCACAATGCCGATTCCACACACACACACGTGCTATGGCCAAAAAGGAGACCCACAAATTGCGGCCGAGGCGTTGCACAAGAACTGGTCCGTCACCATAAAAAAAACAGTTCACGGAGAAAATAATCTTCTTCCTGTCCTTAGGTCTTTGACAAATTGGGGGCGAACCAACTTCCTTGTTGATTGATAAAATATACACCCTCTTCATTTCGATGCCTTTAAATTACGAGAGGAAGCCGACGATTCGTTGGGAATCGTCCCTAAACCCTATTGAGAAAGTGTAAGATTTTAGTTACTAACACTTCGATGATAAGTTGCTTTAGAAAAGAGTATGTTATTAAAATTTGGAAATCGTAAATATAAGTTTCAAATAAAAAAATGACGCATTAGACAATCGTTAAACTTTCACGGATAACAATTACAATATACAACGTGAGCCATAAGTTCGAGATTCCTTCCGCTGAAGCTATTTGAATTGTTATGAAGTTTGGTACAGATATGGAGTATATCACTGTGAAACTATGAGCTATTTTAGTTTTATTAAAAATGCCCACCGGCAGCAGCACCTCACGCAAACAGTATGTATAACTTTGTGACGTTTGCTAATTCCAAATTTCCCGCTACGAATTTTGCATTTTGGAAATGACGCTGCGTTAGAGCAACTAGCGCGCAATGCATTAATGGTGTGCATTAACTGTGTAATATGTCAGTGCGGAAATAACAATTCCAACTTCGCGCGTGAAGTGCTGCTGCCGGTGGGCATTTTTAACAAAACAGAAATAGCTCATAGTTTCACAATCGCGTGTTCACAATTTCACAATCTGTGCCAAACTTCATAACAATTCGAACATTTTAAGCTGATTAATGAGCTATGGCGAAAAGGAACCCAAACTTATGGCTCACCATGTATACCCGCAAGCAGCCCATTTAGAGGGTTTATTTTTTTATTTTTTTTTTAAAGTCACCGTAGCGCCTACTGCACCACAGGACTACTGCACCATCGTGTCTCTATGGAGATATGTGAGGGGCAGGGAAGGGCTGGGAAGGAGATTGGCAGCTGGTATAGCCAGACTGCAG
>JAUJYS010001124.1:0-18680 GCA_033995665.1 Melogona broelemanni | reverse complement strand
AGTTGCTGTACTCTTGCTGCAATTTGCGCGCTTCAGCTGCATTCGCCGCGATTATTCGCCTAGTGAAATACCGCCTTCAATAAAGATTCAATTTAAGTACTCAACCGTTAATTCAATGTTCATCACGAATGACTATTTAAATGTGTTGTCGCTATTTTGGGATAAATTTTACGTTTCAAATGTGAATGTCGCAAAATAAATTGTTGAACATAATGGTGACCATATGGTACAGCACCGAAAAAATAAATTGAAATTTAACTGATTGCATAAAATAAATTATAAATCAGTGAACTAAAGTCTGCTAGTCCGAGGCGGACTGGCTACCTAAGGGCCCTGGCGGAAGCCAACTCCAAGGGGTCTTGACTTTACCTGACTTTCAATGATCAAAATCTAAATTTTTGGTGGAGGACCCAGTTGGGTATTTTTTGAAGGGGGAGGGTTAAGGGACCGGGCGGAAATCTCCGCCTTCCCGCAATGGATAGTCCGCCCCTGCCGATAGTAGCACACTTCTAATCCGTCGGCTACATAAGAAATCTGAAGCAAGACGAACAGAGTTTCCGTTGTAATATTGACTTCAGTGATGGCGACCATTGGAAATGGGATTGACAGGGGCGTCCACCATCACCACAAGACCTCCGAAGAGGGCAGGGGGGAATTAACCACCCCTTAGCCGCTGTCTAGACAGCTACTATGAGCGACTATCATTGATTGTCAATAACTAAGTACAAATTAAAAAAAATAATAAATTAAATAATAATTTGTTCAATACGTAGTAAACTATGGTATTTGATCGAAGTTTTGGAATATGCAGCGCGTTTTAAAAATAAATTAAAAAGTACAAGAAAAATTGAGGCAAAATTCTAAATGCGAAATCTCGATGGTAAGCCTCAAGAAGTCCTGCTTTATCCTTATCGCTTTATCGACACTGTTCCCTTCCCTATCGCATATCACTGGCAATCCGCCATCATTATTTTTTTTTTCAAGCACGGATATCTTAGCCAGCGTTCTCTTCACAAGATGGTGCTGATCTCAAGTGGCTAGAATTTATCGTAACGGGCGTCTTGGCGCAATATCCCCCTCCACTCTGGGCTAAACAGATGCGACCAACTGTTTGTTCACGCGCGTCTAGGAATGAGGGCAAATTAAATTATAGGGGCAATTGGTTTTTGATCCGGAGAGCCATACAGGGTGCCACGTCGTTGTGGGACAGAGTCGAACAAATGAGATACCGAGTGGAACATAATATCCCATTATAATACGACTATGTTAACTGTTGTAAAAACAGATAGAAATATATCAAAACATAATCAGATCCTACATGTGTATAATAATTTTTGATTTGAGTTTCCGCCATATAGTGTGCACAAATTCTTCTGCGCGCAATATCCTGAATGCGCAGCTGCAACGCATCTGTGTCGCAAAGACTACTCTGTGACGTCATGATAGTAGCAATATTCGAATGAAGCCCGCGAAAGTGATGCCTGTCCTCGGACAGGCATAAGTGCTAGTTTTCTATATTTTATATTTTATATTTTTCTATATTTTAATCGGAATTAAAAACATGGAGATCAATAAAATCCAGCCAAATGTGTCGTGTGGTGTAGTGGCTAGCGTGTTGGGCTACTATTCCCGTAACGTGGGTTCAATTCCCAACCGAAATCTAATTTTTTTTTTAACGAGAGAAATTCGAACGCTCACCTTTTTTCGTAACGGAAGTAAATCCACAGAACCTGTGTATTGTCAGGCACGCTTTATAAATCCCTACTTAGGTATGATGAAGTCTATATGCGCCTACATACCAAAAAACACCTATGAATCACGTTGATAACCTCATCTTTTTTTTAATTCTGTTTTCGCGCTGAAAATCTCGACAAATTCACATGACACACAGCAAATAGGAAACAGATATTTATTCATGTAGTTATTAATTATTATTAATGAATTCGTATTGCAGTTAACAATGTGTAGGCCTAGTTCTCACATTACAATGCAACTTATATACCTAGATTTCTTTACCAACTACGATTAGGTTTATGCCGGAAAAGTTGGAAGAGAACCAAAAAAAATGGCGACTTTTTTTTTCCATTACATAATTTGGGTATATACTTTTTTTTTTGTTAAATTACCAGACAGCACTTAATTTGATTTTTTTTTTAGAATTCAGTATACAGTTAGCATAGGTTTTGAACTACTAACGTGTACATGTGTGCGTATATACCAATTGGACTATAGGGGAGATACTATACACGGTTGTTAGTGTGACCGTTATAGCGAGACTCAAAAATTTTTTTTTTTTTGCTACACGCTTTTTATTTTAAATTACTTAATTTTTGTCTTCGATGGGAAACATCACAATTACACGATAGTTATAGTGGGGGGTGGCTCTTGATTGACCACCAGTGCGAATTTCTAGTCGTTTCAACTAATTCACGCACTGCAATATAGAAACAAGCTGGTGTTCTTTTTTTTTTAGTTTTATTTTTATTGGCGGTAGTGGGGGGTGGGTCAATTGTCGTCATTTTGTCTGGCGTAAGCAATTAAGGTGGTGGTGGTGGTTGTGGTGGGGACATTTTTTCTGTTTCTTCTCCATACTTATGAATGTATACATATATATATATATCTATCTATAAAATTAAAATAATAGCATATAGAAAATGGGAGAACGGATGGCGGTAAAAATTCCGGAATTTCTTTCAACCCCGTCGTAAAATCTCGTTTAATTTTTGGGGGAGTGGAGGAGAATTTTTCCACCGTCCGGAATTCTTCCATTCGTCCTTCCATTTCGTCTCTATATATATTTTGTCACACTGCTTGTTTTTTTTTTGGTTTTTTTGACATACCAATCACCAATCACCAATCAATTAAAGAACTTCTCTATATTATTTTTTTGTCTTCGTCTTTTTCATTTTACTAAATTCGATAATTGTCAAAGGGTTGGTGTTGCCACTACAATGGGGAAAAAAAGAATAGCTATAGTTCAAAGAAATGTGATTTTTTAATTGTGTGCTCCCGACACTAGGTGGAGCGACCGTCATACACACTGACACACTGTTAATAGTCCTTCATTGTTAAACGACTGGGAATTCGTGGGGATTTCGTAGGGAAGTGGTGGGAATGAATTGGGATAAATTTTCGTTATTAAATTATCTATTTTTGCGATGTATATATATGTATATATATATATATATATCATGTAACGCCCCACTAAAACCCCAAAAGAAGGTAGAATAACCATCAATAATAAATAAAAAAACATCACTCGCATACTCATGAAATGAAACTTTGGACACAAGAATTCGAGTTCGAAACACGATAAGCCTGAACGAACATAAAAAATCACACTCATTCGATACACACACAGGCCAACTGGTTCAAACAAATACAAAAGATGAGTTGAAATGAAACGGTAGTCATACATAAACACTTCAAAATAAGTATACAATGCCTGCAATAGATAATAACCTGCTTGACATACTTTGTAAAATACAAAATGGCTGTCGATCGATCAGGAATATATATATATATATATAAAGAAATTCGAGAAGATCAAAATGAAATGCGCCATCAGCACTGCTCTCAAAATATTGAATTACACATGGGACCCTTCGCTGAGTAGACTTTAATATTAATATAGGTAACGAGCGATTAGGAATTTTTAATATTGGAGAATGACGTGAAAAAATAGCCGTCACTTTTTTTGTGACTATAATTTAAAATCTTCAACAATGATTGGTTCGAGATTGTTCAAATACGATCAAATTTTCGTTCATTAAAAATATAACTTTTTTAAAGTTAAAAACTGGCTGTAATTCTTAATTTAAGTTACCTAAACAACGAGTATTTTACTCCATAAATCGTTTTCTTTTGATGTAATACTTTGTATAAATCTGTCCATATTTTTCGGCCACATTTGGTAACGGTACAATTGGTTGGGACCAACAAATCTCATTCAAAAGTTGTTATGTAATTTATCTTATCCTCGACGAAACAATTGTGGGTTATTATCACTTCGTTTGGTAGAAAAACATGGGATTGGAAAAAAATGACCAGCAGAAGAAACGGTGAATTGAACTAGTCATCATTAGTTTACGGGGAATTAACGACATACATGAATATTATTTGAAAATGGCAGTTGTGTCCCTAATCAGTTTTTAATCAAACGTACATTTGTTTCCCTATTTCTGCTCAATCCTAAAATTCCGTTAATCTGTGTTTTAAAAAGATAAGCTGCCTTAGCTATAGCGACAGACAGACCGTGGGCTAACATCAACCGAATATCCGGCTACAACCGTCCAATAGACCAGCTTCGATAGTTGCCTATTTCGAAAAACAGATGGCGCTCGCCATTAAAATTCAGTACTTGGTGGTATACGCACGTGCTTCAGCATACGTTTCGGTCATATCATTAGATGCGAACCGTATCGTAACGCGTCATAAGCAGTCCGAAGCATGCGCCGTAAGAACGGATTATAGCTAGCTTGCGCGGTCATCTTGAAATCGTTACGGCAGGGTTCCCCAATTGCAATTATCTCTTTCCATGAATATGTCCGGGAGGAATTATTACATCAGAAAATAATACCAAATGAGACTGTAAGAACGCACCAGAAATATTTACATTTTTTTTCTGTGGTCAATATATCGAGTCAATTCTACAAACGGCGAAAAGGTGGGGGGAAACTGGTGAGGATGAACACCTGCGGCGTATATAGCGCCTCATAGCAAACAGGGAACAGCCAATATCTGTTAAATTAAATTCGAGAGAGATGTAGTAGATTCATTTAATCAATCAGGTGGAAAAATAGAAAAAGGTTGCAATTTTGCTTAATTAATAATCTTGGAAAAGATGGCCAAACTTTTAAAGAAAGCAGTAACTGAATATCATTAAGTTGCAAATGACCACGAAATTCATTCGTTTCATAAAAAGGAAACCAACCCAGGAGGAATCCCCCAAAACACCGCGCAATTCCAATGTCCAAACCCCTAAAAAAATTACCGACAATAAAAACTAAACCAACTTTCCACATCAGGTGACAAAATAAACCCTGGAATGTCTGGATAGAGAGAGCGAGATAGAGATAGATACACAGACAAAAAATAAAATAAAAACGAAATAAACCTCACACGTCGCCTCTACAAAGAAAATACAGCTCTGAAAAAATGAAAAAATATGTCGCACACCAAATGACCTATTTATAATGTGTACATATATATATATATATATATATAAATCCACTTTTTTCCCAAATCCCCCACGACTGAGATAGGGGGTGGTGGAAATATAGTTTTTTTTTTGGAAACACTGTGTTACCTCTCGAAGTAAGACGGGGACTATAATAGGGGGTGGAAGCTAATTGGGGATGGGGTTACGGTAGAAGGCCCGAGGATACTTGTGGAGGGTTCGTGATTTTTTTCTCTCCCGTCTGTGCACGGAAAAGAAATAGGGGTAAAGGGGGATGTGGCAGTACTTCGTCTAAAACTGGATAGCCCAGCTAGCACTAGATAGTTGCTCGTGTGTGTTGATGTTTTTTCTAAAATTGTTTTTCCCTCCCCACGGGTTCAAAACTACTTTCTTCTCTTACCTCCTTTTTGTGCCTCGTCCCGCGTACGGTAGATCTACAGGTTTGCTTGTTGTGCCCCTCCCTCCCTCCAGCCACCCTTTCCAGTGTGGAGCACCCCGTCCACAAAAACAATGTGCAAGACGTAGTTCTACGTCAATGACGTTTGCCACACAAGAAGCGACGAAAGGTTGCCAATGAAGTGGAAGTATATAAGCCGGAAGCCATCGACTCATCGCGGCAAGGCATTGCTAGCACTATCTTTATCACGCCATTAGAGTACCGGTATGTTTTTTCCTCCTTTGAATACCTAATTTTTAATATTTTTTGTCAATTTTCAGAATTAAATAACCTATCTGAATTTTTTTTCATGAAAGCATGAAAAAGATTATTTAGAACGTGATGACGAAAATGTTCTCCTCATTTCTATCGCGAAAGATTTCATTCCCAAAACGCGGCAAATATTTATTGACATCAAATTACCGCGTTTCAATTCAATTTAAAATTTCCATGAATTACTGTTAGTCCTAACTTCTGACTATTGAATTACAATTAGTCCTAACTTTTAACTATTGAATTACTGTTAGTCCTAGTTCTTCCAAACTTTTGAACAACTTATTGTGTTCTTTAAACTTTTTTATAATTATTATCCAACGATGGCCTTACAGTATCCAACGCGCGTCACCGTGACGACAGACCACCAAACTCGTCCAATCCGAGTGCAAACGAGCGGCAACGTGCAATTGTCTTGTGGGCGGGGGGCCGCATTCGACCCCTACATGTCATGTGTGTATCTCTGTGTGAGTGTGCGCGCCGTCCTCGGTTGAAACGGAGCTTCCCTAACTCTAGATGCAGCGAGGTGTGTGTATGTGTGTGTATGTGTCGACGGCAGTGGCGGTGGCGCCACCATCGCTTTCCATATATATATATTTTTTATGTTTATCCCCCTCCCCAGAAAAGGGGCAGAATCTTGACGACTGGTGTGATCGTCATGATGGCTGCCCCCTTTCCGTTTTTTTCTCCTCTCATCCATTCGATCTTCGATTGTGTGACCTCCACTTCTTTGATCTCGCTGGTTCGCTCGATTTTTTTTGGTAGTGGTGGTGATGTTGGTGTTGTTGGGTGTCTGAGCGGTCCAGCAGCACACACGGCACGGATCGGGGGGGTTCCGGGCCTCTCTCGTTCGCTCAGTAGTAGGTCTCGTGCTCGACCCAGCCGCCGGGCTGCCGACGCAGGATGAAGCGACGCACCTCGTCGTAGACGAAGATGAGGAGGCTGAAGGGGAATGCTGGACACCACCAGCTGATCCTGGAAATAGGGAAGAGGCGGGAAAGAGAGAGTGTGGCGCCAGGCAGCACACGGATCTTTTGAGTCACGGCAATAGACTCCTACACATTTTGGCGGAACAAACGTCACAGTACGTAGTGAAAGTGGACACTAGATGGCCCGTGTTGCATCAACAATTTATCTTAAGGGCACTACAGATCGTAGAGTCCGAACACAATTTTGACGTCCAAAATTAAAAGGAGATAATTTTGGAGACAATTTTATTTTAAGTAAAATGGAAATAGGTTATTGCTTTTATTGGAGCAATATTTTTATTGCTGCTAGTCAAACAAGAGCAGAACCTCAATTTTTCCCCCGAATGCCTATCACCCATAGAAACCTATGATAATTGTGGACGACAAAATTGTGTTCGGACTCTACGATCTGTAGTGTAATGTTTTCCCTTAAGAGAGAAATTGTTGATGCAACACGCGCCATCTAGTGTCCACCCTTTCGGATTTTTTGTTCATGAGTCCATTACACATGTTGCGTGTGTGTGCGTGTTGTGAGCGAGCCGCTGCAGCTCACATCGTTCCACCTCGTTGGATTACCGGTGCGGTTACAAATGCGACATAGATACTGTGCATTCAAACTACTGCAGTGTACAGTTAGGGAACAAGCCACAATTTACAACTACAGAACAGTCACACAATTGTTATTATTTATATGGATTAGTGGAACACCATTTTGTATCCAACAGTTGAACTGTATTTGATTCAATGCTTCGAATTGTTCTAACAATTTGCAATTTATACCCACAAGCAGCCCTTTAGGAAGAACCTATGACGGGGGTTAGAAGATCAGTAAAGGACAATTTCGCATTAACGGCGAAAATGTGGTCCCACTATAACAATTTCACAGGTCAAACCAAGCAACACCAACAACAAAATAAAAATAAAAAGAGCATGCATTGCAACTACAGAACGTCACTAGGGCTATATGCTACATCGATTCCACTATGACATACGACAACAAACAACAAAATTCAAACGCAATTTGTCATGAACCAGTTGGCCAGTGATGTGAGTCAAATATTCTTGTGTCCGACATAATTTAATTCAATCTCACCACAATATTAGCGAATAAATTGAAAATCTAAAATAAAATCTAAAAATCTATAATGTTGTTTGATCTGTAGTGAAACTAGGTCTACACATTTGTCAAATTGTGATACGAGTAATTTTTAATTGTAAAATGTGTGAAACATGTCATAGAAATAAAAATTAAGCTTTTTTTGAAGAAATTTGGCTTAACTTTTATTGATAACGTCAAATTCACCAAGGAATGTTTTAAAATGGTTAGTTAGTAAATGGAAAGTTAAAATAACTCACCATTTCATGCGGAAATACGTTTGAGAACAAATGAAATTAATAATCTAATAATTTTCGATCGCTAATTTGAGCGTTGCTTTTTGTTTCCTATTTGCTTATATATTAGTATGTCGGTTTTGTTTCAACCATCAGCTAACAAACAAAACCCAGTGTTGTATTTCGTTGTGATTGCAGATAACATTCACACACGCCGAAAACTAGGAACGCCACAAGCAAAAAGCATATCTACCAACTAAAAAATAATAGGGGATGCAACATCAACAACGCACAATCAGATTCAGATGTGACAACATTAATCGCACGGCTCTTTCCGCACCCCAACGATATGTAAGCTATAGAGTCCTGGTATCCCATTCCAACTATAGGCAGGTCGTCGTACTATGCTGATGTCTTTCTAATGCACACGAATATCATGCTTTCAACCATCTAAGCCAACGCACATTTTGACGAATACATGTAATAACTAGCGAGCACAGGGACAATCACAATCTACAGTCGCTGCGATAAACAATTATTTTTATCAGTATTTAGGGAAATTGAAAAAAGAAATTAGTCACTTACTTGAGGGGATACATTCTCAATCCCTTGTCCATGCCTGGGCAGTAGCTCAAGAAGGCTGCTAACGCCGTCTCAAACACCAAGCCGAAGTTCAGCACGTGATTCCTGCAAAGGTCGAGGAAGTCAAGGTTAACTATCAAATACCATGAACATAGCTGACGAGGGGATAGCGACTTTATCAAAAACGCCATTGCGTGTTGCCAGTTAGTAATTAAAACAATTAATCTTTTCAATTCCTTTTGCACATTTTATTAAGTCATGGAATTTCTACAAACTTTTATTCTCGTTTTTAGGTCTCATGCTCTTTCTTATCAAGCCTTGCTTTTGTGCAAAAGTGCAAAATTGACCATGTTCGTTATTAATGTTTCAGGAATATATTGGCACGACCTGGAGTGTAACCACGTCACCAGCTATTCTGTTTGGTACGGTAGAAAATTCCGCATTATCATTTTCTCAAGTGTTTTATATACACCGTTGTCCAAATCAAGTTTCCAAAAGTAACAAGGTTATTTAATAGAATAAAACAATCAGAAAAATTGAAATTCATTGATTCGACCGGAAAAGTGACCAAAATCATTCACTCACTTCATTCCCTGGTGTAGAATGGAGTTTCGGCGGGTCTTGCAGATGATCAAGTCTGCCCACTGCACGACCACAATGGCTACGAAAAAGGCGGTATGACAGGTGTACTCCAACTTCTTCCTGTTCTCGTAAGTCTGCACGGAAAGAAAAGAAAAATAGCTCGAGAGGATAAGAGATAATTGCGGAGATCTCTCGAGTGCGGCGCCACTATTGCATAAGTGGAAAATTTGAAGAAAAAAAATGAAAAAGAAAATTGAAATGAAACCAGCCTATCTCTACAGTCAGTACTTGAAAATTGTAGTGGCAATTTATATTATTTTACTAAGTTAACTTTTAGTCTACTAAGCGGGTGGTCCCGGGTTCGATTCCCGGCGAAGGCTTTGGTTTATTCGATCCTGTGGTACTGGAATGTGACCCTCACACATTGCCACAGCGACACGAGGGGTACAATAACCTCCTGTAGTGCTATTCACTACAGTGATCCGGAATAAAAAAGATTATAGTTGAAGCGTCATTGAGGCACACTAACACATTTGCTGCCCCGTGTTAAGGCAATCACACACAACACGCAAGCATTGCTGTTTCTTAGCGTGAGCCATTAGAGGAAGGCTTTCTAGATCTTAGGTCAGCATCACGTACGAAAATTTCTGCTCACCCATTCTTGTCCGTAGCTATCCCTCAGGTCGTTCACGGCCTTAGAGTCCCAATACTTGCGAATTCCCATCAGATTTTTGGGCAGAAATCCGTTCTCAGCCAGAATGATAAAGTAGGCGTAGAAACCGGCCGCAGCCTGGATCATTCCTATCTGACCGTAGGCTATACTGATCAATCTGCGGTTGGGGAGGAAATAGGGGAAAAACATTCGAGAATGGGTTAGAGCGTTCGACAGCACAGACACGGTAGATAAAATGGGCAGTGACGTGAAATTTGTTGCAAATTTGACGAAATTAAAAGTTCCATGTGTTAAAAATATTCCCCGTCAATACTGATAAAACGAATAGGATTAGATTAATTGAAAACGAATTAATTTGTATATATTGAGCATCGACACAAAAACGTGTTATTTTAAGGCACTACAATGACACGCATATATTTTTGAACGGACTTTAAAAATCATCAAAAAGTTATTGAAATATTTTAAGGGGAATAAACAATTAACCTTAAAATAATATTTATAATTTGGCTAAACGACAAATACGAATTAATTTCAAGTCTAGGTCTACTAAATCAATGAATTGAGGGAACCAATTGAGAAATATGGACATAGTTGTTACTCACAGAACCACATCTGACAACACTCATATCGACATGCAAATTGTGCAAAATGATTTTTCGATTTGAAAAATAAATATTTCTTATTAAAAAAAAATAAAGTGCGGGTTCTCACAGTTACTGCTGCATGTGGCAACATGCATAATACTTACAGAACATCATGGACGGAATATTTCGAATTCGAAAAAAACAAAATCATTTTGAGTTAAACCTCAAATCAGATCTTATTGTTTGGACGAACAGTTAGATGTTGAATATTAACCCACCGTGTATATTTTAACGACTAAGTTCCGAGTTTTTTTTTGTTGTTGTTTTGATTCTAAATTGCTAGGGCCTAGTTTACTATAGATATTGAAATACTGAAAATAACTATAGGAAACTGCTAAAAATGAAGAAATACTAAAGGGTTAAATCCCCACATTTGCTTTCTTCCTATCACCCAAGTCGCGCCCAAAAATATTGCTAAACTGGTCACCCTATTGACCAGAATTATCCATAGATGTCAGAGACTTGGGATCAATACTTGTATGCTTCGCCGATACGTTCACGCACTTGCCAATAGAGGGCACCACATATTTTGTCGTAAGTCGCGAATAGATTATTAGTAAAGGTTATAGGAAAAATATTGAGAGTAGATCTCTCGGAAAGAAAAAAAAACCGGATCATTTTGTATAGACAACATCGAGGAGCGGAAAAAAATCAGGCATAAAAATTTCACAAAATACGAAAGAAGTTAGGAAATCCACAACATCAAAGTAAAATAGCTCAAAGATTGTTACGCGCAACACCGGACATTTAGAAAAGGCATGCAAAGAGGAAAAAAGTTTGAGGCTGAGAAACGCCGAGATAGTGAAAAATACTGATCACATTTACATCAAATTTTAAGCTGACCATGGAGACCAATTTTTATTCACAGATACATTTCGCGATAATTGATGGTGTGCGTCTGCATCGCAAAGTGTATCGGTGTTCAAACTTGTGCCCCACAGCGACAGAGGTACGACAACTATGACGTCACAACTTCAGTGCCGCTGCCTGTAGTAATAGGCGAGGTGTGCTATTCTGGGCTTACTTCAATGTTATAGAGGTGGAACTGCTTTATTTTTGCAATCGAGATGGCCAGATGAACTTATTATTAACGAATGAAATTAAGTTCGAAAGCCTTATGCAACCAATCATTATTCCCGCTGCTGCCATTTTCGAAACTGCAACCGTCATCAACAAAACTTCAGACTTCAGACCCCAAAACTTCAGTACCTAGCACAAATGCACTGCATGATAATTGGCGACTAATATCTCAGCCCCAGTAATTACATCGTGGCATTGCGTTCCTTTGTTAGCATACTCGAGAAAAATACCAAAAAATTAATATTTCTCCCAAAAAAAAAATGTTTTTCCGGCTTCATGCTCGTTGATAAAAATGCAGCAAAAAAAAAAATTAAAAATACAAATCACGGGGAAAAAATTACAGTAAAACCTCGTTACAATCAGCCACAGAACCGTAGAGCGACGATCAAAAATTAGCCTATTGTATCCCCCCCCCCTGTCGATGTTATATTAGTTTCTGAGGGGCACATTTTCATATTGCCGGGAATCGAACCCGAGCGTATCACAAAACTACTCTGCCTCTCTACCGACTAGGCTACGAACACTTGCACTTCCGTTTTGCTTTAACGCCTATGATTTTGCTCTTGACCACACGTAGTTCTACGTCAAGATATGAAGCATAGCACTGCTATGCATCTGTCTTTTTTATTACAAGGTTTCGCGTTTATATTCCGCATTTCTGGTTTTCAGGTAATGGATGATATGAAATTTCACCAGATTTGACGGAATAGATTTAGCTTTTTTTCTCATACTGCCAAAGTTATAGATGATTAATATACGTTGTAACATGATTTTACTGTGATAAAATAGGTCACAAAGGTGGGAAAGGGTGGCATATGGAGGGGGCGGGGGATCACGACCGAGCGATATATGGAACACACCGATGCGAGCACTATAGCGCAGCGCCACCGAACTGAATTCAAAGGGAATGGTTACTGTTAAGCTTAGTTACTGGTTTTGGTGGTGTTTGTTCGTGTATTAAAGATATTTATTTTTTTCCACAAAACAATCAATGAGAAAAGGAAAATTTTGGCGTTAGTTTAATGTTCACATGCAATGACAATTCGTCATCATCCTTCTCCCAACTGTAACGAAAAGCTTCACTTTTACCAGTATTTCCCCACCCGGATTTAATAAAAGGTATAATTCGCCGAGAATCGAACTCGGAACTACCACCATCCTGTCTCTTGATCGAGCTGCGATTAAATTAAATATTAATTCTCTACCAAGACTAGAGAAAAACCCTAAAGTACAAAAAATAAAAAGCTAGCTCTAATTGTCCGCCATTTTTTTTTTTTTTCAATGTGCGTGGTAAGATACCGGAAGCATAGAATCGCGAGTGATTTACAGTTGCCATTCTCTTAAAATCCAGTTCAGCAGGCCACACGGGGTACTGGACACACGACGTATGCAAAATACCAATATCAAAAAGCCAGGCCGTTCTCTACAGACAACCAATAACCAGCCAACGATTCGGTCCCGCTCTCTTGATTGAATGTTTTCTTCAGTTGTTTTTTTTTAAATTCATTCTTTCTATCTCTGAATCAAGTCGGCGGGTAAACCGTACCTGTAGTTGACCAACTTATCTCGGTAGGGATCGCGGGGCTGGCGTTTCATAATGTCGCTTTCGGAGGTCTCATAGGCAAGGGAGATGGCGGGAACCTAGTAAGCAATATGGTAACAGAAGCATTTTTGGGTGACTGAAAGCTAGAGTGGGTTGGGAGGGGTGGAGAATAGATAGTGGCGCAGCCAATAATTGTCGTATTTTTACAATTTTAGAAAATTAATATTTTACAATTTAAGAAAATCAATATTTTACAATTTAAGAAAATCAATATTTTACAATTTAAAAAAAAAATATATATATTACAATTTATGAAAATTAATTTAGAAAATGAAGGTTTAAATAATAATAAAACAATGAAATATATATATTTCATTTCGCCATTAATGATTATATAATTTATTGTACGTGTATAATGAATAATATTACTGCTCAATTTAATGTTTAATTTTATTTTACTATTGAAATATTTTCACTCAAAATATTTTGCTTGATAGTAAAACTGTTTCCGGGCATTAATTTCGAAAATTCTTGCATCTTGGTTTCATAGTGAACTTTGTCTACGTGTACAACAAGACTATCGTATAGACGGTGGTTCGAAAAAAAAAATATTTTGTCCATTTATACGGATTTATTCACATTGTATATATAGCTTAGAAAATCAGTAATTTATAATATTACTCTTTTTCTTAGTTAAGTAAAAAATGAGTAAAACGTTAAATAATAATAAGTAACGTTAAAATGAGTAGTTTGAAAGGTTTCGATTAAATTAAACCTTTTCCACTTGTTAACAAACAAGTAAATTAGTAATAAATAACTATTGAATAATTCTTCTTTGTATATTTGAAAAGTACTTAAGATTGGATTTTAGGTGAAAGTAGCTATATTTAACAAATGTCACGAGAACGTAGTTTAAAGCTGAGTAAACATTTGATATTGTTTGTTTTTTTGTAAACGTCACTGTAGAAACCCCTTGGTCGGTTAGCCTTTTAGCTGCGCCACTGACTAAGGTAGGAGAAAATATTAAAGGGGATATAGAGCTAAGATAGGTATAGTACAAGAGGTTAAAGGGGTAGGATGTAGGGTAACTCCGATAATTCAACAACATGAGAAGCCAATGCCAGTAGTAAAGCTGTTTCAACGTGACAAGAAAATGAATACCGTCCTGCTAAATAGCTAGAAGCCGAGAAGATGGGCATGCAAAAAATATTCATGAGTATAGGTAGGCCTAGTATAGCAGCACACTGACGATAAACCCATGTAGCCTCCAAAGTACTCGAACATTTCGGATAGAACAAAATATGTCAATCCGAAGTGTTGGAAAGCATTTCAACAACTTTGAGATGCAACCTGTTTTTCTGGAAAACCCTGAAATTTGTTTAATTGCGAATACAATAAAAATTTTACGTTCGCCAATATAGCGACAATAGCCGAATGAAAATGAAAATACATTTGCTCACGAACAGAATTTGAATGAACCTAAAAGTCGCAAAGGAGTGGAAAAAGACAAGATCGAAATCCAACAACACGTTTCAGATTTAGTCATACCCTCTCTACCCGAGCAGATGGGTCAGTTGCGGTAATTTTTCTAAACTCGTTTTCGCAAGTAACGCGCCGAACGAATTTTTTTAGTCGATCTTATACCAGGGTGGCTATATGACAGGTTGTTTACTATTTTTTAATTAATAAATATAAAAATAATATAAAATATTAATTAATAAATAACCAAATTTTTTTGGCTCGATTTTGGTCGCAACTCAATGGGAAAATCATGTCATCAAAATCCATTTCTAAAATTGTATTTCATGGAACAGGTAAGGAAAAAAATATACTCGTCACTCATGCCGCCAAATGAACTGTTTATAGCTATGTGTTCTATTAGAAAAATAAGCTACCGTTTCAAAAAATTGTTTTTACTGTTCGCTCAATTTGTAACCTATTCTAAATTAAACCATTTCTAAATTTTAATATTTCATGAATGGTCAAATCTCGAGTAGAAATGGTAGTACTCTATATGGGTTTATTGTCAGTGGCCAAACTACATTTGCAGGTATAGCGAATATTTTGAATACGTAAATGGGCTGAGTATAGAAGAACAGACGCTAAAAGTAACTAGTAGGCACACCGTTACCGAGAACGTCCCACCAGTGTCAAAACGTTTTTCACACTGTCAAGTTGGGATGTTTTCGGTAGGGGAAAGTCATCTATTTTTGACTCAACTTTACTACGTGAGTCAAAACTGCACAAAGCGTTCGAAAGTCCAAAAAAAATAGGTATAATTTTCTTTAAAAGCAGTGAAAAGTGTCACAGAAGAGAATTTACAACGATAGTTCACTGAAAAGTGTCACAGAAGGAAATTTACAAAGACAGTGAAAAGTGACTTATTCACATCGTGATATTTTTGTGCAGGTGAGACGAAAATAGACACCCCCCGGAGGCCAAATAACGAATGGAAATAAAAGATCACAAGGCAAACATGTATACAGGTGCTGCAGGAAACTACAGTGGGCTGTATTTGTATGGTGAAGGTGTGGTAAATCTAAAAAAATACACCCAGGAGAACAATGAAAAAAGATTATTCCAAGACAAAGAGCAAAAACTACAACTACTACTACACTTTTCTACATACTAACACTACGACTACGGCTTCCAGATGAAACAATATGGACCGATCGCAATTTTTTTCGAAGATCTTTGGTATGGAGGTGGCGTTGGGAAATGAATATTTCCAGCTGGAAGCACCAAGCTGTTGGAATCCTGCTGGGAATGTTCATTTTGCATCGCCCCCGCGTGTCAAAGGTATTCGAAATAAAATCTTGATTCGTCGACACGCACTGTGCGGGAGATCGATAGTTTCCGTTCCCGCATAGAGATAGTGGTCGGGGAGGGGGTTGGATGGTGATCAGGGGGTTGCAGTAGCGGAGGGATGGCTTTTGTTTCCGGGTCGCGAGGCAATATTGAGCAGGCGATAAGTGAAAAGAGAAGAATAGTGTGAAAGATGAACAATAGAAGTCACGAATAGATTGCGGCGCAGTAGACAAATGGGCTCGTGGTTTGCGTTTAGAACCCGGTGATCTTTAACACTGAGTGTCACGAAATGCAACAACAAAAAAATCAACCCGAAACTTGAGTATGAAGTGAAAGATATCGAACACTTGCTATAATCGAATAATATTGAATAATTATCGAATAACGTAGCTGTTTCTTTTATCGAATAACCAGTAAGCACTCTAATGTAATGAAAAAATTTCCAAACTCTAATCGCAGATATATACTTGTAAATTATGCTGGTTTATCTAATCTACAACGCTAGAACAACGCTAGATTATATAAACTATAATGCAAAACATTATAAACACTATAAGCTTGAAAACTCTACACTAGCTCATTAGCTACAGTATTACATTATCTTAGCTAATTTATCCCTAATTGGATAATTTCAGTTGTCCACAATTTTTTCACGTTCATCAGGAAGCCAAGATATCATCTATTTTATTCCAGGTATTTCCATATTCGTTTTAATTATATATTCTTCTGCCAATATTATTAAAAATAAAATATTTTTCTCTATCTGGAATTTTTTAATAGAATTTGATCCCCCCCTTCCCCTTCCAATCCTTCCATTTTCTTTTCGTATGTGAAAAAGTGACAAAAAAACGTATGCTGTTGCTATAGATTCAAATATTGTCCATGGAGTTCTGGTAAGTATTTTTCTTTTTTTCCACAATTGCATGTCAAAACCGAAACTGAAAAAACCTCGAGATAAAAGTGTGGTGCAAAAAAACAGAGCAGATTCACAACTATAGTTAATGCACTGACGGCTCGTTCAAAAAAGATGTGCATTGGACGACCAAGTCCTCTAACCAGAACCAAATTCCAAGAGACGCATTACTTAATTTAAAATCCGGGCATATTTAGACTTTACATTTACATGTAGGTTGGCGCAATTTAACAGAGTAAAAAAATAGTTACGACGGGTGACATTAGAAATTAGTTGCACTTTGTCTAATCGGTCAGGTAATATTGGAACTTAGTTTATTTGATTGGTGTTTACTTTAGACACAAATATAATCGGATTAATTAATCGAATTTAAAACGGATTGACGTCCTTGAAAATAAAATAGATTATTTACACACATAGATAATAGAATTTTAATGAAGGGACAAATAAGCTGTAGCAAAAATAATCCACAACTCGGCTCAAGAGATTAAAAAGAAGCTCGGCGCACGAGGAAGCAAAAAAATGTCTCGTATCAATTCCGTTCACCGTTCGATCCCTTACCATCGTGCCCTCAGCTTCCCCGTCGAAACCACTAGGGGGACAGCGCTTTCACGGTTTTCTCACGGTTACGAGCCGCCATTGCCAAGTGTTTCAGAATAGTTGTGAATATGAGCTGGACAACGAAGCAAGAAAATTACGAATGCAACTTTTCCTTGTCTCGCTTCGTCGAACGAGGGCTCAGGGGTCGCTTTTTAACTTTTTTGTCATATTGCGAAAAAAGGTTGTTTAACCAAAAATCAATTTGAATACTAAATCTTTGATCCCATGCTTCGATATGCATTCTCAATCATTTTTCTAATGCTATTAACTGCACAATAAAATTAAATGAAACGGCAACCCATATTTCGTTGCGGACTCGTACTTCAACTCAAGTGTGTGAAAATCTCAAAGTATAAAAATTAAAATTATGTGAGAAAAAGTTAATTACATAAAGTTTAAAACTTTTATTAGCTTGAGATTGATTGATTGTTTGAGAAAAAATAATTGCACCACTTGAAAATTAGATAAATAAAAATCATTCTGATACTAAAATTCGGGATACAAAGAAAAAAAAGAGTAAATTCTTGATGGCTAAAAACGACCCCGGATACCAAGTGAGGGTAACAAAAACGAAATAAAATGAATGGCTTCCATGAACATGAGTTGGCAAATTAACTTAAAAGTGGCGACATTATTTCTTGACTAGTAACACTAGACAACGAATAACATTTCCACCATGAAAATAATTTTTCTGAACACGAATCAGCTCTTCAACAACATCGTTCAATATTGATAACTTTGTATGCAAGGCTTGATAACAGGAAATAAATACTCGTATTTATCATTTGTACATTGGTAACCAAGCTTGAGAAATTACAAGTACATTTTTTAGTTGTGATTTGTCGTTAGAAAATAATTAATCATCAAACTTAATCGTTAAAAAAAATATCCGTCAAATATAATCGTTAGAAAATAAATCGTCAAATTTAATCTTGAGAAAAAAACACTCAAAGTTATATAGCCAATTCATTGGACAACCAAAATAATTACTGTACGAACCGGTGGCTCAGTGGGTATGGGGACATGCTACGAAGCCAACGGTCCCGGGTTCGATTCCCGGCGCA
>JAUJYS010001123.1:0-18706 GCA_033995665.1 Melogona broelemanni | reverse complement strand
CCGGCGCAGGCTTTCGTTTATTCGATTCTGTGGTACTGGAATGTGCCCCTCACATATCGCCGCAGCGACGCGAGGGGAACAATAACCTCCTGTAGTGTTATTCACTACAGTGATCCGGAATAAAAAAAGTGTACGAATTTCTCTCGCCCGAAAAATTCCTGGGGTCTCGGTCGGGAATTGATCCCGCAATCATAGGCATGGTAGGCAAGCACATTAACCACTAAGCAACAAAACCCCTCCCGTGCGCAGAGTCGTACATAACTGTTCAAGTGGAAACAGTACATTCAGACCATATGGTGTTCCACACGAAGTACAAGATAGTGCTAGATACTCTGCAAGTGCATGCACGCAGATTGGACAAAATAATGGAAATACATCTGCTCGTGCACCATACAGAAAGTGTTTCCATTATTTTGTCCAACTTCTGTATATATTCAAGCACCAATTGGTTGGATAATGCCAATTGCCTAATTGGATGAGTGATAACGGGGACAAGTCAACCGAGCTTCCGAACGAGTTCGCTAGAGGTCGCGTCTATGGTCTTGTAACCATCACATCGCCGCCCCATCCCACCCCCACCCCCCCGTACACTGTCATTTTTCATGTTTGTCTATTACTGCATGGATGCGCACGGGAGTTTACTCATCGTTTCCGGTAGAGAACGATTATCGATTGTTTAACGCCCCCCGCCCTCCACCCACCATCCCAGCATTCGTTACTATGGCTGCCACCGGGTTCTCAGATAGAGCGGGCGGTTGTATTATACTCGATGTCGAGGCAGTCAGATTGAATGTCTGCGCTGGAGTTATATTGAACGCCGAGCTCGATTTCTTTTCTCAGTCTTAGCGGGGGTGACAACAACAATGGGGGGGGGGGGGCAAAAGTAAATGTGGGTGCGGTGATAGTTTCGTTTAGCAGACTTCTCTTACCCCTGCCCACCTCCCACCACTCGGGTCGCCAGATTCTCGGGCGCATCAGATGGCGAAGACTCATGACATTATTCTCGTGCACAAAGATTTTTCCAACAAACAGGTTAAGTGAAAAGAACACGGAATGAGGCCCTACGTACTCTCAAAAATATCATTGAAAGTTTGAAAATTACCTTATTTTTTATTTTTTTTTAATCACCGTAGAGATGAGCGACTATTTTCTAACTTTGCATCTCTATTTATGTTCTTTTCACGTGTATTTAGTATTCGTTTCTGGGTTGCGTTGCACAATTCGTTTCAATATTAAAATTGCAAACGCGAGCGAGTGACGTCACAGTGGTAATAATAACGTCATAAGAACGGGTGACGTCATAGTGGCTCATTTGCCCTACTCGCTAGCGTTCTGGCATTTTTCAACCTAGTGGTCGCGAGTTCAAATCTCGGTATTCCTTTTTTTTTTTGCTTGTCTGTCAGCATCTCTAAATTGAAAGTTTTTATCCGAAAAACGAAGGTTTTTGTCTTTACTTGTTTTATTTTTAACGAAACGCGTCAGATCCTCCTAAAGAAGCGATACTGATCGTCTGCAAAGTGCAAACAAATTGCGCATACCCGACTAACCATGCAGTCTAAACAAGCCCCGTTACTCACGCTCTACCCTTCCCAAGCACATTACAACGCAGTCATCAATATGCAAATTGTAATTACCAGGCGCCTTCATTTGTGGGCTAATTCGGCGACGGGGGCCCCACCGACACACTTTTAACTATCGCAAAAGTTCATCAACTGACTCGCCGTCATCTGGTTTTACTCCGCGGGTGATGACGCCTCAACCCCCTTACAACCCGGCTATAAAAAAAACATGTACGATGGAGATTGGAATGGCAAACGCGCTCACACCTTATGCGGGGCGCGTTGCAAAATTAAACTGCATCTAGCGCCGGTTATCGAAAAGATGAACCGAATGGTATAATCAGAACTGTTTATACATAAGGATCGAATTTCGTTTTCTAAGAATTAATTAATTAAGAGAGTACAACACAAAGCCCTAAGTGGTTTCTCCTAAATAGAAACTTTGTGCTTGAATAGCAGTATGTTATGCCTTAATCCAAAATATTAACTTGTTTATTTATTTTATTATTTATTATTGACAATTTATCATCATCGTCACTACAGTGAAAATCACGACAGGCAAGCGCTTATCCATATAAATGATTGAGCATTTGTAGAGAGAGCCAAGCAAGTACTCCGGAATCGAACAAACAAAAGCCAGAACAGGGAACCGCCGGAACCGCCGTAAAACAGTCAGTCTGCACTATCAACTGGACTACGAGTTGTACCTGCTATTTATGCTGAATCATAAGAGTTACTGATGCAACAGACACATCATCAATGTTTTGTTTTATACTCGGCCACGATTTGTAGGACTGGTGACATGTTCAACAACGATGCCGCAATACTTTTAATGATGCTAGGTAAGAGTTGGACAACAGCTATTATATTACCGACGCGGTGACCATCAACATACCAATTAGGCAGCTTTGGTCAAGCCAGCGCAGCGCCGAAATAACGGACGACCAGTGCGACCAACTGCAGCTATTATCTGTAATCCATTATCTCATTGATCTTGCACCAAATCCGTCGCTCACTCCAAGATCCACCCCCCTCCCCTTCCTTTATCGACGCACACGCTTGATTGACTCCCACCATCCATTCAGTGTAGGGAAGGAACGGAACTGAAAGGTTCCTAGGAACGGGTATTTTTCCCGAGGAACTTTGGAACGTCTTGGTTCCATTTTCCAAGGAACGAAAAAGGAAATCGCCATTCCAGGCCCCTTTTGAAAAATAGAGTCGAAAAGGAACGAGGAATAGTTATAGGTCACTTTCGTTTCATGTAGGAACAGGAACTGGAACAGGTTCTATTTTTCTAAAAAGAACAAGTTTTAGTTCTAATTTCTTCAAAGAAAAATGGAACCGGTTCCAGAGTTATAGTGGATAGCGTTCTCGTCTATGACAGTGGTCACCAGTTCAATTCCCAGCAAAGGCCTCCAAAAGTTTTCAGACGAGAAATATGTGATACCTGAAAGTACCTTGTACAGGTTAAAAATCCATAACTAGGTCAAAAACCTAGACTAGACCACCTATTACCAGGTCCCCCTGGGGATGAGACTTTGAGACGCCAGCCTCCATTACAAACAATACAAAAAAATAACTTGCTCTATTTCAAAAGAAACTTAACCCCCACTGCACGGGTGTTATAGGCCGTATTCGTTTGTAAACCTCTATAACAAACATCACAGAAAAAAAAACTAGTTCTGTTTCGAAAGGAACTTAACCCCACTCTGCCCCTCCACCTCACCTACCTTGATAGACTTTCCGCTGTTTGACGCAGTACATGTAACGGTAAATCATGGCCCGCTATAGTCCGAGGCCGCGAGGTGGGCAACGCAACGGTGACGTCATGACGTATCCCCGTCGTCGCGACCATCCATCACGGTGGGACGCGGGGACACGGTCCACCGACCGCGCCCACCGAACGACCGACAACCGGAGACCGATCGCCGCGCCCGCCGCATAACCGAGTCGACGACACCGCTAGAAGGCGTGACAATCACCAAAACCACTCGGCTCAGAAAAAAAATCGATACCGAGGGCGAAGTCGCGATACCCGCCGAGGTCAAACACCACCACCGGACCGGAAGTCAGTTCCGCCCACCCAAGATATCCGAATAGGAAGGAGCGTCGACGACACCAACAGAGGGCGTGACAATCGCGATCACCAAAAAATCAATACCGAGGGCGAAGTCGCGATCCCCTTCGGGGGTCAAACACCACCGACCGGACCGGAAGTCAGTTCCGCCCACGCCACAAATCCGAATAGGACGGGGAGAGCTCAGATAAAAAAAATCTCTCGCTGAACAAATAAGGTTTGGTGGGTGGGGACGGTGGGAGGCGAGATTCGATACAGCTGTCGATTCACCACGCGGGTCGTCCACTTTGCCAACGCGACAGCCGTTCCAACGGCACTTTTTGGCGCGCTCGCGTGAAAAAAAATGTATATCCGGAGCGTTAAGGCTGTTGGTCTTCCACGAAACACAGTCAACAAAAAATATTGGTGAATGTTGATCGGTTCGGAGAAACTGGTGATGTAGGCCACGAAAAAACAAATAAAAATAGGATAAATTGACCAGATGCACGTATTTATCCAAAGTGCGGCGAATCCGAACCAATTATTACGAAAGATAGCAAAGCCGGTGCATCTTAGACATACGGTAACAGCTTGTGGTCAGCGACTATAACTTGAATCTCAACGCGTTCAAACAGGAGGGTTAGCAGCAGAGGCGTTGTCACCCTTCATAATCCACCAAAATCATAACCGCAACAGGCTTCCAATATTTCACCGGGATTTATAGAAAGACGTTAGAGAGGATGCAAATCCATTTACAATAGTAATCCACACCGTTTAAAAAAATATATTTTTGCTTTGCCAGAACTTGATAATGAAATCTCAAAACTTCTGAAGCACTCCGATTACTTGTGCCTCTTCAGCACAGTGCCGTCCGGGAAATTAACGAATTAAAAAAAGGAAATTACAATTGGCACAGAGTCACCAAACATGCCGCGTGTTATCAACCAACGAAAAATGTTATCGTATTTCTAACTACAGTTCCCCCAGTTTGCACCGAAGAAACCACCACATCGATGCCGCGAATCCGTTCCCGAAACGCCGACTGTCAAAACTTCCGCGCGCGGTGGTCACATTTCACACGCCCGCTACCACGGAGGTACGAATCAGTCCAGAACACGGTCAAACTAACCCGGCAATGCGCTTAATCCAATGCGCAACACGCGTTGCACGTAGCTATGGGGTAATCGCGATTAGAGTTATCATCAGATGGCGTCGATTTTTCTCTTTTTACCTGATCATTGAGGCACAGTGTCAAGTGGAAGCGATTCGTTAAACACCGATCGATTTACCAAAAGCCAATAACATCGCTCGTGATTTTCCCTAGATGACGCCGTTTTTGGCTGGAGGCGAATACGGTTACATTAATCGCCTAGTTCATTACGTGGCCGCTGGAGGCGCCGCTCACGGTGCCCGGAGACCGTAAATGGTGAATCGCCGATTGGTTTTTTTTTCGTCTATTAATTTAATTCGCTTGCAATTGGGTGCTTTACAAAATAAACATTTAAATTTGAACGTTTTGTTCAATCCGTTTTTCACTGCATTCAAAATCCTCGGGGGGAAAAACAACAGAAGCTACGCGAATTTACACACACAAACCACGCTGATCGCGATCGTAGACGACCGAAACGTTATTGTTTCACCAACTAAATTCATTAATTTACCATCGGTCATTGGCAACTTGCCAATTTCACACATTTAAATTTTAACGTTTCGTTTAAATTAACAAACGCGAGCGCAGAAGCACGGCGAAATCAGATTTAGGGTTAAACGAATGATTGAATTAACGTTGTGAATCACTCCACAAGTTTAATTTCCATTTAAATTGTAAATTGTGTGCGGGTTCAAATTGTAAATTGTAAATCAGCGTAACACCACTGTCCTCCGGAGCCAGGTCCTCCTGCATCTAATAAAACAAATATCCCGCCAAACCACACAATGTTAAACACGATCCGAAACTAGATGGACCAAAGGTGTGTACGGTGTACGTTGTCTAATCGGAGAGGTAGGTTGATCTCACGAGGCTTCCGGAAAAGCCACGTTTGCGTTTGGCATTAGCCACAGCCACCCGACAACGCCAAAGCCGACGACGAGCATCGTCATTTGCATAGACGCAGCGAGAAAGCGCGCGCGCGCGGAGCTACGTTACGCGCCAACGGAGTACACTTTTTTTTATATCCGTCTTTCCGCATGTCGCAGAGTAGTGCTGCTGCTGCTGGTGGTGGTAGTGGTTGCGTGCGCGCGCGAGGAGGAAAAAGCTCGTTAATCCATTATCGGGAGATAAGTGGCGTAGATAAATCAAAATAGAGAGAGAGAGCGAGAGACGGGTCGTCACTTCCACGTCACCAGTGTTGGGTAAAAACGGAACGGAAAAGTTACGTTCCTAGGAACGGGTTCTTTTTCTAGACGGAACGTCTATGTTTATTTTCCTAGGAAAGAACACTTGGAACGGTTTCCTTCCATTTTTTTTTTTACTTACTGAAACGGGGGTTCCTTTTACCGTGTGCAAAACATTTAAGTAATGGATAATAAGCTTACATTGAACTGTTTTTAGAACATGATTACGTTCGCATTCCAAAGCTCGCGGGATAAAAAAATCCCCATTTACTTTTGGAATTGTTGGTACAAATGGAATTTTAGATATTTTCAGTCGATCAGAAAGTTATTTAATCAAAGGAACGGAAAATGAACGCAAAAGTCAGGTTTTCTTTTCGAAAAGGAACTAGAAACGGTTGGGTATCTTTTAATTTTTTGATGGAACTGGAACGGGTTTCATTTTTTCTTAGGCGGAACGTGAACGAGTATTGTTTCAATGGGAGGAACGGAAAAGGAGCGGGAAGGATCCGTTCCGAAAAGAATACATGAAAGGTTAGGTTCCGTACAACACGTTCCATTTTTTCTTAGGAGGAACGGGAACGAGGCTTCCTTTCGAAAAAAAAAGGAACGAACAACGCACGTCACGTGACTACGTGTGTGGCCGGAACTAAGAATCGGTTCCAGTAGATGAGCTACGGCGCCGCGTGGTAGTGGTGGGGTGCGACACGAAAAACTCGCCGCCGCAGGATATATCGAGTGTCTCCTCCTCCTCCTTCCGACTCACTTTTCGAAAACACCCCCCGATCGGCGCGCGTGCGAATACCAAACAGACGTGTCAGTCGCCGTTGAGTTAATTCAGCGTACATGCGCCGTCTCCATATACTGGTGTCGGGGAAGCGCAACACATGATCGAGGGTTATCCCACGGGTACGCTCCAATAGAAATCGCGAATCCCAGTGTGGATCAGCAAATTTGCTAATCGATATGGACGGATGTCGGTTTCGGTTGCCTGCGGGGGGAGGGGGGGGGAGAAGCAACGGGTTAAAGCTTCTAATCGAATTAGGAAATCGATATATTGGGATTCACACACAAAAACAATTTTCACATCACGAATTATGTTGCGGCGATTTTTTTTTTGTGTGTGGTTGTTACGCTTAGGAGATAAACAGTTATACGAGATTTCCACCAGAAATAGAGGATTATTCCACCATTACACTACCAGTGCCGGGAATCGAATTAATGACCCGTCGAATCACTAGTCTCGCTTCATCCAGAAGGACATCAAAGGAACGAATATCAAAATTCCGCCTTTATGATTGATTGTTCATTTTTTCGCGATCTTCAGTCGATGTGCACACCACTGATGAGTTAATACGTTATCCGCAGATGTATTCCAAAAAGAGTTCATTCGGAAAAATTTAGAAAAATCGAACCAACACAACACAACTGATGTCAGTACTCCCGTTGCATCGGCCTCAAGCCAACGTTTTGTCAACGAAATAAAAGATTGGTTAATTCAACTTCATACATAAGTTGCATCGACAGTGTCGGTTGGAAAAGACCGCGAAAAGAGCGAGCGTTGGCGTCGGCCCCAACAGCCACATTTCACCGCATCCACGATCCACGCCGCCTCCGAAGTCTGAACGTCGACCCTGCGCGGTCTCACAACACGGAGCGCACGTGCTTTCTGGCACGAGTCTCTCGTTCGCGGGAAAACCGGCCGGCGCCGCGCCCCTCTCCCCTCCACACAGACACGCACGAGCCCGCTAGGGCGCGTTGGCGTCGCTTACAAATATTCGGAGATGCGGGAATCTCTCACGCTGTCAAGTTGCACAAAAAGGTCCACTGTTGTTAATGCTGCCTAGGCAAAGAACCCTGCGTGAGAAATTCATAACAGATCTCTGTTCTCAACGCGAGAAATGGCATCGGCGCTTCAGCAAAGAAATCGTGGGATTAAGCTATAATAAGATTTTTCTTCTGAAATACAATTACATCTATTTGCTAACAACATCGACACAAACCGATATAATTAAATTTGCATTTAATACTGGATGTTACAGATAGCTGGTATGGAATAGCTTAATAACTGTAAATGAGTGCAGTGTCAACTCTGGTCAGTGAAGGTTTAATCTCCGAGTCGTCAAAGTACCGGTAGTGAGAATGAATGAAATGAAAGTCGAGATTTGGTCAAAGAGTACGTTTCCATGAGATTTGAGTCGCGATATACAGGAGATTCATTGCAAATAGGAAAAAGATAAGTAAACAAATGCAAAGTATGCGAACGAAATTTATTCCTAAACCGATCATCCTTAGTAACGAAGCTACCCCTCTGTACTGGATATTAATATCGCAGTCATGTTTTTAATATAATTATTGCCACAGGTGGCCTATTCTGGTTGCCAAGATGGTTATTTTGGACACAAGGTGCTCAGCGCGTTTACAAAATAATCGCGACAAAATAATGACGATGGATTTGACAGGGTGGTTGTGTCCCTCGGTCGTCTCCGAACCCATCCATCCCTATTACACCAAGTGACATCCGGGAGCAGGAACTCCCAAAGTTTTCTTGGAAGAGTTCTTCCCCCGCGCAGTACTACGAGCCAATCCAACGAACAACTACAACGGGAATCAAACCCAGATCCGCTGGTCGCCGAGCGAGCACGCTCACCACTCGGCCAGATTGGTAAAGTAGCTCGAAAACGCTTGGAATCAATACTTATTATTCCTACATTAGGTCACGCCACGATGCCCAAAAATAGGCTGCATCCATGAACACAACCGACGACAGCTTTCGCCTCGCGCGTTTCTGCTAAAGACAACCCGACACATCAACACGCGACCGAGATCGCCAATAGCCCCTGGCGGCCATCAACAAAGACGACCACCGCCAGCGTGAGACGAGATTTGGACGACAGACTCGAACCCGGTGACCCCTCGAGGCTACACCAACAACAAAATCAGATATCTCATTTCTCGACGAAAGAGTAAACAACAGGAAAACAGACATTCGGAACGGAAACTAACGCATTCTAATTTCGAGGAGTCACTTACACGAAGGAGATTTTTATGTATCGCTTCATAGAATCGTCATTTTGAGTTAAGCATGTGCGAAATGATATGAGCTTTTGACCTCACACTCGCGATTGTCCCAACAAAGTGCCAATTTTGTTTTGTCAATCTGTGGTCGACAATCTCTGAAAATAACAACCCTACCGGAGGTTCTGTGTTTATACCAGCACCCAGCGAATAAACAAGTGCCCGATTCTGGAATCGAACCTGGGACCGTCGCACCACAGTCGGGCTGCTCGGTTGTGATAGCCTAGGCTATGACGTGGCGTCATAAACAGCTAACACCATATACTGTAATAGAGATAGGAGTAACATATAAAATCGATGGATAATTTTAATGTTTTAGGAGCCGTGTGTTGCATAATGATAAACAATTATGATATTACTTAATCATTTTAATACCATAAAACATCTAGGCAAAATTTATTTATGTTTCGGTTAGCCATATTAGTAAACAGTAACCCAGATGAGTTTTTTTTAAATTGAATGTAACGAGATTCGAACCCAGAATCCTTCTGCTTTAACGATGATGACACGACAACATACATATGTAATTTATAATACTTGAACAGCTTCAAGCATCAAGCATTATTTGCTGAGCAACCGAAAATCATTCTTCCGTATATAAAACATGGGGTTCAGAAAAAATAAGAAACAGTGAATTTTCAGACACGTCGTCTGACATCAACAAGCATTACAGTCAAGCTGTCACAGCAGCCCCAAGTTGTCGCGTATACATCTAGCAAAGTCCCCAACTTGTCCGCGACTACATTCGAAATGATTAAGTTCGTTTTTGCTGACTGCGCAATTGGGCGACGAGGGCACCGAGGGCAGCCGCGAACACAGGAAAACCGAATTCGTCATCGCCACCGTGACTGGCACAAAAAAATAAAACCAAATAAGAAATGACAAGAGATTTTTTTTAGGTCGGCGAGATACGAGCTCGTTCGTCGCCTTATTTGCTCGCCCGATCGGATGACCACATGGACACGGCTAGACAGATAGGAAGCGTCATCTAGCACAGGAAATGCCGTTTATGTTGCATAGACACTAGCGCCACCATTTTTGAGAATACCAGTAAAATCGGTAAGATTAGAAACTAGAAATTATATTTAATTAACGGCGATTAAACTGGATAATATACGAACGACTCGTCGTTTGTTATTGCAGTCGACTGCTGTACGCCGGTCCCGGGTTCCATTCCCGGTGCAGGCTCTCGTTTATTCGATTCTGGGGTTCTGGTAAAAATATGCTCCTCACATATTGCCATAGCGTCACTAGGGATAGAGAATCTCCTGTAGTGCTATTCACTACAGGGATCAGGAATAAAACAAATTCACTACAGTGATTGGAATTTAAAATAAAAATATGGAGACAAAATAACAGAAAAAATCATAACAGAGTTCAAGTTACAAAGACTAACAGTTACAAAATGAATACAAATGCTATTAAAAATAAAGTGTATTTCATCAACAAATAAATGGAGAAGCGAATATTTAAAAAATCTTGATTCATTTGTCCTAAATGACCAAAATCTACCCAATTCATATCCTTCACTATATCCTTCTACATATCCGTCACTAGATGGTGCTTGATGAATTATGTACGAGTATCCATTGTAATGGATACGCTTAATAACCAAATAAGTACATTGAAATAAATTTCGAAATACAAGCGCGAATCTGACATTTTCCAGTAAATGCTTGATCAGTCTATAAACGTTATTGGTTAGCCAACAACACTACACTGCGTCATTCCTTTATACGAGCAATACATTACAGGATATACATTTATATTAAAAGTCGGTGATCAAGGAAGACCGAGACAGAAAATGTTCGTTGCTGAGTGACGGGGTTTCAGTTTTTTATATTCTCTCCACCAATTGGTCAAGAGCTTTCAACCGAGATCACGAGACTTCCTGCTACAGAGCGAAATTAAAACAAGCAAACAAATTCAGCTTTTGGTTGGAACAACAGGTAGACTTTCCGTTAGCTAATTTTTATTTTTCTTTTAAAATCTGTAAATAATTTAAAATAACTTATGAAAGATATTTTTAAACAGATTATTTTTTTCTATTTTTGTACCCGGGGCATCAAACTAGCGATGGAACATGTGTTAAAATCATGCGTGTTTAATTATTTTTTTTCTGCGTTTGTTATAAAAACAATATTGTTGAGTTAACGAAAGAGCTAAATGCGAAAGCAGATGACGGGAATCGAACCCCGGACGGCTCATTCGTGGCATCACGCCCGCGAGTTTCTCAAATTAGATCACCGCACCGGATACAAAAGATCAAGTGGCCAGAGAGCGAGAATTGAAACCAGAGGGCGGCCCGACATAAAAACAAGCAAAAAACAAATAACGGCGACTGAACGTATACTGTGAACAACAATGATTTTTCATTAAGCAGTCCATCCGATAGTCTCCTCACCCCCTCCCCTCCCCCATCTCAAATCCTCCACACTAACTCCGGAAAATTGGTTGCATCGATTTAGGTATCGATTTAAGGTATACGATTATTTATAGCGGTTTCTTGTATCCACCAGAGACTCCAACCTAAACGGGATAAAACCTCCATTTATATTGTCTTTGTGGTCGGCTGAGTCTTGAATTATCCCAACATTGCTTCGTCGTTAGTAGATTGGGTTCCAATAGGACGTCCTTTAATTTAAATGATTCAACCCTCGCATATTCCAAAAGTGGATTCGACTAAAGCATAGCAATCACACAAGACACGAGTGCTATGCAGGAAAGATACACTTTAGGGTCGCGTGACCGATAGAAAATCACGGCAGGGCAGGCAAATGCATTACAATTGGACAAAGATGATTTTAAAAAGCGCTAAAAAAATTCCACACTCTTTAATTCAAGCCTTCTTAATTTTCACAAACACTACACTAGTCTAAACGAAAGTTACAAAAATGTACGCCGAGACAGATACATAATTATTTAAAAAAATAACAGATGAAATGAAAATAATTAAAATTTCTGCAAAATCTACAATATTACAACGAGCTTTTTCTAAGTGTCGTCTTTATAGACGACACTTAGAAAAATCAAAAGCTCGCTTTTTACTATATCTAGAGTAACTACCTGATATCAAGTGACTAATCCAGGTTACTGATTTTCATTTAATTTTATCAGTTAATTTACATTATTTTTGACACTACTATATATTATGGGGGACGCGTTCGTACTGTCCGGTATGCGATTCCGATTTTGAAACGCGAATTCCGGTTCTGAAATCTGAACGGTGGATATAAGAACCCCTCCACTCACCAAAACGTCGAAAGAAGTCGGAGAAACGAACGTATCACACACTGTTTAGACCAGAATTCCACCCACTTCCCTCCCCCTCTTTAACCGGACCAATCCGGGCGCTTCTCGATATACAGAGCTAACCCTTACGTTTCAAAATCAGGCTTCTTCCTTATCGCCAATAAAAATTCCGATATCCATGCCGCTCTCGGGAGAGAAGAGACTGAAAATCGGGTCACGAGATCATTAAATTTATAGACAATGGCGACGTCACGTGAGACGAGGAGAGAAAAGCGCTACTTTGGTAGCGGAACGGATCGAAACACGGATACAGGCGAGGGAAAATTCAGTACATCAGTTTATATTCGGTATACAACGTGCCAAAAAAGCTCGACGTTTATTTTTACTGGAGATCGTGATACTGTCCCTGTACTTTCCATGTTTCAGTAAGGTAGAGCACAATACGTTCGCAGAATATTAACAAATTCACATTATCCACTAATATTTTTGAGAAGTGTTTCCTTTAAACTGTAAGATTGTCTGAAAATTAATTAAATCTGTTTCAATCGAATTTTATCGGGTACATTTTTCTTATTCAAATAACAATCTGGGCAACCGAAATTTGAAATTTGATCTATTGAAGTAACTTTCCGGAAATGGCAAACTAAAATTCAAATTCAAACGAACTATGTTCATTACGATATTATATTTAGTTTGGGCTAACAATTGCATTAGGTATATTAGAAAACGCGGAGTAATATAACGTACCACGTAGAAATTGATGTAGCCCTAAAAATACATGGCCTTTACGAGTATATGGATTTCAAAGCATGTATCTATTTAAATGTATAGATTAAACTGTACGGATTTAAATGCATAGATTTAAAAGTATGGATTTAAAAGAAGGGGTTTTAATGCGTCTATTTTAATGCAGCGATTTAAATTATCGATTTTAATGTCTCAATTTAAATGAAGTGATTTAAATTGTCGATTTTAATGTATCGATTTTAATGCACAAATTGAAATTAATCTATTTTCATGCATGGATTTTAATGCATGGATTCACGAAGAAATGGCAAAAAATTGCATAAAGGAAAACAAAACAACCACCATGGTATATGGACTCAATAAGTCTTTTTAGACTATGCCAACGATTCTTTGTCAGCATCCCATTATAAAGTGATGCAGTAGATATGAACCCACTGTCTTGTCAGCAAGACAATGCAGATTAATGTGTTCATTGTGATTGAGCACAGTGTAGAATGGCTTACGACCAAAAAAAAAAAACAAATTTCGTCGAGTTCAAGGGCGGTGCGGGCGGCGTTTGAAATTTCAAACTAGTATACAATAGATTAGTTCTACTAAAGCCATTGATCAAACAAGCCGGGTGTAAAAAAAATCCGAACGCATCAGAGCTTAGGGAACTTTGACATTACTAATGAAAACCAGAGACACAGGACCCGGTCGGTAGACTTGTCTACTTTATGCAGGGGTTGGACAAAATAATGGAAACAGCTCTATAAGGTGCACAAACAGATATGTTTCCATTATTTTGTCCAACCCGTGTATCTCCATTCCGTAACAGGCATCGCAAACAGACGAACTTTCAGAGTTTCGTCAGCGCGAACAGCCTCATACATGCATGATCGCTATCGAGAATTGATCACATTCTTTCTCAAGAAGCAAGCACTACGGCTTGCTCCGTTCCTTTACGAATTCAATATAGATGTCCTTTGAAACTGACGAGCAAGAAAAAAAAATCAAGAGCCGGGTAAACAATGGCTGCTACGATATTAATATTTAACCCGAAGGAAAAAATGATACAAATAAATGTCAGCAAGCGCAACTTCTATTCGGCTATACAAAATATATTTCTAAAAAGGGAACATACACTGATGCAAGAACCAAAAATATTCACCTACGGCATTATAAAAAAAAAAAAAGAACTTTAATATTTACATTTCTTTAATAGCATACAAGTTCTAGTCTGTGCACCTACTCAAGAAAATCATAATGATTAATATTTATATACGTACCGATGGCTCAGTGGGTATGGCAACATTTTACGGAGCGGACGGTCCTGGGTTCGATTCCCGGCGCAGGCTCTCGTTTATTCGACGAGCCCAGTGTACTGACGTCACCCCAAAGCTTTCATTAGGGAGTTCAGAGCTTAGGGGTGGATCCAGCAGCCTGGCTATACCAGCTGCTATTCCCTTTCTCTTCCCCACCCTGCCCTTCACATATCGCCATAGCGACACGAGGGGTAGTAATCCTGTAGTGATTAGCACTATAGTGATTTTTTTTTTAATCCTTTCCCAGTTACAGTTACTTTTTTAAAAGTAACTTACCCATCTCAGCTGAAAATGGGAGGAGGCATTTTCCACAGCGTCAGTCCCTCAATCTTTAAATTGTCGAGGCCCGTACGTTTCCATTAAGACGTCACTTCTTATAAAAGGACGCGTCGTGCAATTGGGGGTTATTTAAATAAGAGTAAGGAGCTCGCTCGATCGAAAAGGCAAAACAGGATGGCAAACTTTCAGACAACGAAAAAGAAACCTAATTGTTCGATTACCGTGCACACAATTCACAGAGCTATTCAAAGACGTTGTTGCCAAAAAGAAAAACGCCGCGAAGATGGTGCTTAAGAGGTTTAAGATTCGAGAGGGTTAATTTTGGAGAGCTTGAGAAATGTACGTCTTCCACAGCATGGACGTATGCCACGAGAAAACATTCTATGAATCCTTATCCTATAGAGGGAAAACTCCATTTGTGTCGGTGAATTCGCAAACTCTTATTCCTAACAATTTTTTTAATCACTGTAGTGCAACTAAAGTTTACACACTAAAGGATTACTACCCCTCGTGTCGTTACGTTTCCGTTACGTCGTTTTGTCGTTACGTTTTTTCCCCTCGTCACGTTTACACACTAAAGGATTACTACCCCTCGTGTCGCTATGGCGATATGTGAGGAGCAGGGAAAGGAAGTGAAGGGGAATGGATGCTGGTTTAGCCAGGCTGCAGGATCCACCCCTAAGCTCTGGACTTCTCCCTAATGGAAGCTCAGGGATGACGCCAATACCCCAATGCTCGTCGAAAAGACGAGCCTACGCCGGGACCGTCCGCTCCGTAGGATGTTGCCATACCCACTGATCCATCGGTAAGTACTTCAAACGCAGTTGACATTTACAACGACAATCTAGGTGAACGCAATTTTTTTCAAAGCAAATTTACTTTGATTTTAATTTTAATGAACTCGGAACAAGGGTTATTCCTTTTTCTTCCAGCTTCCTTCATTTGCCGTTGCTGATAAAGTTAATATTTCGAATGGCGCCTATCCTTCTCGATAAACTACAACGACCTGCAAACTCTCGGCACACAGCAATGACAGCGTAACTGATACGTGGCAACAAAATTCCCCCTATCGCGTTATCCAATATCCCCATAGCCGATATGTACCACTGCATCATCTGTCATAAAGCACGTGATATTCTGGTATACACACAGAGAAACCACTAGAACTGCCAAACCCCCTCCCCCCATGAAAAGAGCGGAGAAAACCAACACTTCCCATAAGATTCCAAGAGTACAATTCATTTTTCGTTTGATTAATTGCCAGACGCCTTATATACAGTCAACACGTTCGAAAGCCATTACTTTCGAATATACAAATACTTCATTTTCACCACTGATTTCGATGATCCTGGTGGTCCGGGCGTTGGGATTCCCAACACCACCAATCCGGATAAAATACACAATAATCCAAAACTATAAACGCCCCCCTCCCACTTCGAAGGTATTCCAATTAACCGATGAAAACCAGGTTCGGATGCCACAGTCAATTCCGTTTATACATGGAATAAGATCGGGTTCCCATTATTTGACGAACGATTCTACGAATAGGTCGAGGCTGCGGATCCCCCGAAGGCGCTAATATAATTTATAGAAGGATTCGCGTGCGCATACGCCGGCAATGAACGACTCGTACGGTAGGTTTGAGAGACAAAAGTAAATGAGTGCTCCGCTTTTACGACAAGGCATTAACCCTCATTGCGGACCAAAAAAATAAATTAAACTAAATGAGAAGTGAGGAGATAGGGACCGCAGAGTACCGCATTGAAGACGAACTCGTTGCGGATAGCCAAGATGGCCTTCTCGCGGACAGACAAGATGGTTGATGCAACGACTTGGGATAGTTGATGATCCTGGGGGTCATAAGTAGGAGTTGACAACGTCAGGCAATAAAAAATAAAGGAAACTATGGCGTGTACCAATCTTGGTAGTGTGGCGTGGGGTGGGTCAATTTTCGACTCTTCTGTTTAGTTTCCGCAAGACGGAAACTGAACAGTAAAAAAAATTGGGCCACCCAATAATTTTTCCACATGAACTACACGAAACTGAGCCAAGTCAAAACTTGGGAATACCGCCGACAGATGGCAGCACAAGCTTCTAATAGGCGCAGGTGTCAAGTCAACTGATTTTAACAAAACCTCGTGTTTCCCCAGTTCAAGAAAGAAAAAAAATAGTTACAACACCATTACACAATTACAATCAGCCCGCAAGCAGCCCCGGTGGGAGTCAAATGACCAGTTTATGAAAAACTAGCCTATTTTTCTCCCCCCTCACCTCCCTGTTACGATCGAGGAAAAGCCTCGAATCGCAATTTTGTGATTGGAAAATATCCTCCTATCCGTGACCATGTGAATCTGAGAATTCATCGAGTTTTAATTATGATTAATTAACTTTCACCCAGACCGGGATTCGAACCAAAACCTTAGAACACAATCTGATTCTGGGCCGATTTAGATCAAAGCAGACTATACTTTTATCGCTTGCACAATGTCTGATGCGTCAATTTAAGGCTAAAATTAGGTCACGCATGGGTTAAATACGCGATTGTCACGCTACCCCGAAAACAAAAAGCAAGTCGGTTACAATTATTGTCTGCGCGAAATTTCGACGACACCCCGACTCATCCACCCGCGAGAACTCGCTTTTTTTTAGCGTCGCATTATCGGCATCCAAATGAAATTATTGAGCTCCGCGTGTCCACGTAATTGAATTGAAGTGCGCGGCGGAACCGAACCGTGCGAGAACAATCTCGAAACTTAATTCGCGAACAGCGGAATGCACACGCGGTGGGTTCGCACGGGCGATCGCAGCGCCATTCAACGACATTTCTCGTAATCATTTCAACGAACGCGCACGCTACAACTCAGTGGGTGACAATACCACTACACAATGGTGACAATGTGCGGCTTTAAAAAATAATATTTCAGAAAGAGCGGTCACTTACTTTGGACTTGGGTATTGTTGGTCGGGATAGTGGACGTTTGTTTTCCTCCATACACTGGGATGCCTAAAGATGGATTAACAAAAATTTCATAATTAGTCAGACGCCTACATTTAATAACATGTCTAGATAGATCGTTTGCAGTGATTAAAAATTGAGTGCAACACTAGCATCAAATCATCCTCAATAAAAGATAAAATAATCACTCATTGTAAAAGATAGTCACAGTTGATCAATTTTTGACACGTTTTTAGTCAAATTTTTAGTTAATATTTTAGTCAATTTTTTTGCCAAAGATGGGGCCCACTAAGTCAATTGATAAAATCAACTTTTAGTCAAACTTTAGTTAATTATTCAGTCAATTTTTATACGAGCGTACATAACCCGTAGTACTTGAACCTGCCACTAGATGGCCAACGAATCTTAACCCATCGATTCCGATTAGGGTATGCAATCAAATCCGTTCGAAGAAAAAAAAAAACAGCGTAAATAATCATTCCCGTTGAAATAAAAGTTAATGAAAAAGAAACCGGGAAACTAAAATAATTAATAGTCTTAACCGTTCGTCCCTACGACAGGCATTCCACGCCTATATAACCCTGCACAGTCACCGTGACGAAATTTGTATCACACAAATTAGCGATCCAAGTGCACATCTCCCGGCAAAATGTGGAGCGGCACGTGAAGAAACGTTTTCACTTTTCAAAACAGTTAAATATGCCAAGCATGTTATATATCGTGGAGATATACAGGGGTTGGAAAAAATAATGGAAACAACTCTATAGCACAGCACAAGCTGACCTGTTTCCATTATTTTGTCCAACCATTGTATATTGAAATACAAGGTCTCGATCCGCATCTACAGCAAAGCGGGGCAATACGCATCTCCCCCTCCCTCCCTCCCTCCCCCAAAGCTGCCATTCCAAAGATCGCAACGAAAAGAAGCGAGGAAAACTGTTTCACCAATTTATCTTAAACTAGAAAAATTGCCCGGCTCCGCCTGGGCTAAGGGAGAAGGTGTGAAAATGTAGACTTTCGTCCCGGTTAAGCCCGGGATCCCGGTCTTGGTGAAATATAACGTTAGGAATTCGGCTAAGTTACACGTTCAAGACATGAGCGACCTGAAAATACGGTGTCGAGTGGGGTGCGTAGCGAAACTGAC
>JAUJYS010001122.1:0-18707 GCA_033995665.1 Melogona broelemanni | reverse complement strand
CAGTTTCGCTACGCACCCCACTCGACACCGTATTTTCAGGTCGCTCATGTCTTGAACGTGTAACTTAGCCCTAAATTGTTGCCCTATGCAATGATTTGATCTTAAGAAAGCAAACTTATTTGTGGCAAATAAAAAGTAGTTGCACAATTGTTTTTGACTATTCATGATCCCTACATGAAATTCTGTATCCCTCTAGAATGAGCATTTTATGGGGAGGGGAAATCGAATCCTTCATCGCCGCACAACAGGCGGATGCTGTACCACTGAGCTACGACGGCCGCAATTTATTGTTAAAACGTGCATACGTTGTTAAAAGTGGTTCTACCATAAAATATAGATATTGACAAAGAAGATTTCAATTTGTTTTGAAGCTTGATTTTGTTTGCATTGAAATTGCAAGCGCCCAATACAAAATAAACATTTTGCGTTGCGGAGAAGTACACAATACTTTCAATACTTCCGTTACCGGAAATTTCATTTGGCACTCGCGCGTCACTCTAAAAGAATTTGGCCTTTGGTCGGGGTTTAGTTACGTCTTTCAGGGTGGTAGGAATACATCAATTTTAAAGTCCTCGGTCCCGTCTTTTCGCAGGTGCTGCCCGAAGCGACAGGAAGCAAGCCGGGGGTAAAATGGATGCCAAAATACGGGTTCACATTATTTGTCAACGACCTCCGCGGGGAGAGAGGGGGGGGGGAGGCGAGGTTACAGCACGCTATCCTTGCTTCGCGATGTTTGAGCGAATAACGAGTTGACCTATACACCTGACGCAATTACCACAACATGTACCCACCCGCGACTCCAAGCCAACTGCGTGTTATGCTATAGGCCTACAGAGCACGTGGGCAACATACCCATACAGAACGTGCTTTTGACTTCGCAATAACGCATTAAAAAAGATGAATATTATTTACCTTGCCTGATAACAAGAAAGAACGAATTTTCTCTATCTCCCCCTCTACTGAAGAAAACCCAGGCTTCAAATAATAGTCACAAATCAGAAATTGCCTTTTTTCAAATTCGCAGTAAAATTTCTTCAATTGACATAATTATTTAAAAAAAACTTTTTGGCTTCATTATTAAGGAACTAGCACTTACACCTGCCCAAGGACAGTCAGCACTTCAAAAGGCCAGTAGACAAGTGTTTAATATAATCATTTGACAGAGCGTGAACGATAGTAGTCCTATTGGTTGTTTGAATTGCCCGCGTCGCACACAAGGTAGATAAAGGCATGAGATTCGACAAGTACAGGGAAACAACAAATTGACATTGCGAAAATACTATTTTTTTTATAAATCACCGTTGTGCCTAGTGCACTACACGATTACTTCACCCTCATATCTATATGGAGATGTGCGAGGGGCAGGGAAGGGAAGTGATGGGGAATGACAGCTGGAATAGCCAGGCTGCAGGATCCACCCCTAAGCTTTGGACTCCCAATGGAAGCCTAGGAATTACGCCAGTACCCCAGGCTAACGAATAAACGAAAGCCTGCTCCGGGAATCGAACCCGGGACAGCCGGCTTTGTAGGATGTTGCCATACCCTGATGAAGCCATCGGTACGCAACTATAAATTAATTCTCAACCGAAAATAATTACCATCCGCCATAGTCCGCGCGTAATCGATGAGCATTCCAAACTTCTGATCCAGGAGAACATCTTCGTGAAAGTAAAACTCACTCATATTGAGAGCGCAGAGCGACATAACTACGTCTGTCCCAAGATTAGTAGACTAACAACTAAACGCGCCCGTCCTAAGTTAAAACGAAAATTAGCTATCGAAGATCGAGTATCGAACTATCGAAAATATTGATTATTTTATTGTCCTGACTATCGAGTGCCGAATATAGAAATTCGATTCGACACATACCGATGAATTGTATGAATGAATCGGACTCTGATTATATTAAAACTGTCTGTTGCATGTGGCCTGTGGCTATGTGCCTGTTTGCCAGTGGCCAGTGCCTTCTCATACGAACAAAGTTGATAGATGTATCCCTGGCTATTTGGGATGTTTTTACGGCAACGCGATGATAAAATCCCTGAAACTTCTTGTAGCAGGCCAAAGGCAAAACGGCTCCTATCCTCTTCAGTTATTTACCTTCTCATACGCTGAAGAAGGTAGTGCCAGTGCTTACTGTCCTTGCTATGCTTGAGCGTTAGATATGTCTTAACGAGAGTTCGCCAGACTCGGTTCGTCTATTCTGCGGTGTTCTACCGAACCACATTCTTATATTTAATTAAATTTATAGACGTCATTAATACTAATAAATTTTTTAACTGCCAGTGAGGCTATTCACAGTTTGCCCAACACAGATGCATGCGTCACATTTCATCCATTACAACCCACAGTAAAACACACTAACCGGCTTTGCGAAACAAGCCATCGACCACATCGTCCTTGCGGAACTGACAGAAATAGTGCAGCTCCAGGTGCAGCAGATCCCACACCGACTCCGTCATGTCCCCGCTGGATGCGCCGCCCCCGCATCCGACTTACGGGCTCACCGACGCCTGCAAGTGTTCCACTGAAAGGCGCGCATGCGCGTAAACGACCGAGGAAATCAGCCGGGAGACACCGCCGCGAATGCACGGCCGCGACACATTGAATCCTTTGGTCTTCCGCTGGCTGGCATATCCGCATTCGTCCACCACGACCATCACCCCGCACGGAGGGACAACGATTCCACGTCGAATCCGCCTTATCGCACTGGCGACGCGTCACAGTGGACTCCGGGTCCGCCACAAGGCCGAAACTATCGCAGTCGTGAGTGACTCACTCATTCGCAAATCGTTCAACGAATAAACGGGTTCTAATCCAATAGTTAATAATATCCTGCTGGGGTGCAGCACTTAATGAAGCACTTACAGGGTGGCCAAAGAATTCTTAAAAGTATGATTTCCCAATCGCGGAGAAAACTGTTAGGAAAATTGTAGTCGAACAGTGAAATTACCGCGCAAAACGACCGGAAATCAGCGAATGGTTACGCGGTCGAATCTGCAGCGCTTTTCCGACAACGAAAAACAAAACTAACGAAACCAAGACAGGCAGGAGGAATGGTCATGTCCATTTAACTGGTCGACAGATCCGAATCACATCTGATGTTTACGCGTTTCGCAATCTTGTACACGAGCCCAGTTCTCCTTTACTCGGATTCCGTATAGCTGTTCAATTTTACACGGATGGAGAATTAACATGTCTGCTGCCGATTCAGTTACACACACCCGCATGGTGTGATGAACCGGACTCGATACAGTACGGCACTCAATTTGAAATATAGACTGAGGAATTCAAACAGTCCAGCATGCGATCTCGATTCCCTGGAATCCGACCGATGCTGCATAGAACGACGCGCGAAACTGACTTTAACCGGGTATAATTTTACCTATAGGTTCAGCGCTAACAACACATACACCGGCGAGCCAGTCTCATTGCCGATCACGACTGATGGAGCAAAACTACGCTCATAGCCTCATACACACACACCACCAGCACACCAAAACCGAACAATTGGCTGTTCGCGCGCGCCGCCCGCATACACAGGTAACTCGTGACGTGCGAATCCGCCAAGAGGGAGTTATTAAAAGTGGGACGAGTCCAAACATCTACCGTACGTGTGTGTATATGTACAGTGCGCCGCACACGCCCGGGCACCTGGGCGACGTACGGATAAACAGCAAAACAAAACGGCGTTTGGGATGCCGACGACATTGAAACATTCGATCGTTCCACCCGCGATACGATCCACCACTTACACTGTAAATCGAGACGACTAATTGTATCGGGATGTTTTAATCCCTGGTACTTGATCGTGACTATCGCTTTCGCTTTTCGATTCAAGTAAAAAGGCCACGTTTATGGGATACCAGGAAGTTTGTTAGTTTAATCAAATATTGAACGTGAAAAAATTAAAGATAGAGCCGACCACAAGCACGGCAAATAATGAACTATTTCGCACAAATTATGCGAACATGTATTCGTAGTGTTCCAGTCAAAAGTCAGCTCATGTGGCGATACGCGTCTTCAGGAAATTCCTATGTTCATCTTTGAACTACACAGTGTACATATACTTGAATAGTTTGTTCCAAAAAAAAAAAAAAAGTCTATGATGCCATACCACAAAGCAAAATGCAATCTTTTTTTGCCAATTCGCTTACTCAGTAGTACCTAATTCCTAAATATAGAAATCGTCATTTTTTTTAGAAAACTCAAGCACCAGTTTTCCTGCACCCACGCAGTGGGTCATGACCTTTACTGGAAGTTGACGACAGAATATGACTTCCATTGAGAAGAAAAAAAAAATCTCCCACACGTTGTGAACCCCCAAGCGTGAATCCCTCAATTGTTAAAATCGAACAAAAAGTGTGTCTCGAATAACAACCATTCTTTTCCTACGAAACTTTGTAGATTGCCGGGAGTTGAAGCCAAGATCGTGCATTCATAAAAAAGATTACATCTATATAGAAGCTCGTATATGAACGCACGAAAAGAAAAGAACATCGTAAGTTAATAGATCCGTAGAAGATGCTTGCCGCAGACCGAAATTTGCCCACCTACAGCTCTCCGTAACCACAAGTGCGTGCAGTTTCACTTGTTCTGTGTACATCAGCGCAATTCAGTAAGTTATTGGTCGCTGAGTTTTTCCAGACCTCGGGTACACGCAAGTAATTTTTTACCATTTTAAATGAGGTTTTCTGCAACCTTACAATTGCGCCAACCCTGAACTTTGTCCAAAGAATATCGACTCCCCCAACCCTCGCTCTTGGCGCTACAGGTATTAATTCTACATTGGAATATGCTAAAGCAATCTCGGAATTTATGTAACGTAATTTGCCAGTGAACCGAAACCCCTCGCTCTACTTCGACGAACTAACCTTTTTTGGCTACTAATAATTTATTGTGGTTTAACTTATTATTTCACTCAAATACATAGCTTGTTAAAGAAAACTACAAATCGCATTCAATCGAAATACTCGTAAGTGTAATATTTACTCAAAAACAACTCTAAGCGGATCAACATAAGGCTTAACGATTGCCATAACCCCACAGATGAAAATCACGAAGACTCAAACCTCCAAAGTACTTCCAAAAATTGTTGGCGTTTGACATCATCGCCAAAACAAATTCACGTTGAAGCTGCCAAAGATCTACCCGAACCCGAAGAGAATTTAAATTTCCCAAATGAAAACCGAAAATAAATCAGTCGAGTAACACGTGAGAGCTGCTAAACAAAAATTGGCGCCAATAAAATGACTTGGAGAATAAAACACGGGACTCGTAGGCCGGCGTGATATTGCACCATTGCCTATTCAAGAGAAACAGGTTCCTTTATTTACAGGAAAGACGATTGAGCAAATCTTATTTTTGGCAGGGTTGGCAATACGTGTGACTTCGCCAAAACAATCTCCTATTAGCGAAACATCGAACGAAACTACTTTCTGAGTCGTCCCAAATCAGCAACGTGGCTCATATCCTCATGAGACCCCAACACCCAAACTTCAATTTGTACAGGATGTTATTGAAGCCTACCTTTTCGTTTTCAAAATAGGCAATTTGAGACGATCCTTCTCAAAAACCCGCAACAAATTGATGACCCATGCGCCACCTTACGGAACAGTAGAATACAACGAAGCTATGATTTCATAGAAACGAGGGAGAGCTCATTTCCAAGTGCACAAATGCGAGCACGTTGTCTCAGGTGGATAGCGTCGATTCATTACGAGAAATTTGTGGTTGCAAATGGGTGGTGGAGAGTAGCAATTAATAACCAGACACGGTGGGCAGATATCGCCTCTCCCCGTCCACCAATGACGTATTCGAATTAATCATTTTGGCACGCTCGACTGGAACGAGGTAACTGAAAGAGTGGCCTCAAGCCAATGCCACCAAACCTCGAAAATTAGAATCGTCGGAGCGAGTAGTTAGGCAAACCACAAAAAATGATTGGCACTCTCTCATTGTAGTTTTTAAAAAAAAATGATCAATTATTAATGTTGTGTTTATGAGTATGAACTGAGAGTTGCTCAATACCTAAAGCCGAAAGTAATGACATACGGTTCAAACAGACGTTACAACAGGCGCCCACCAGTGGCTCGCATTTCTGAAATTCCAGTGGTCTTGTTCAAAAACCGTTGACATCATATTCCTCCAAACAATAACGAATTCCATCCGTGGGTACCAAAGCCAGTAGTCAACGCACGACGCAGAATTACTTCATTACGTGTTATAGGTCATGTGTGTGTTCCTACTACCAAATTTTTCAGCACTACCGTACCTGCAACAACCGTATGTGTATGGGGGAGCGATTGACAGCTCAAGCCACGAAAGGTCGCATTCATGCATTGTCTACCAAGACTCCATTGTGGTACTACTGTTAACAACGTCATTAAACGACCTCAATAAAGTTAACCCTATCTTAATTGGGAATATATACACTGTACTTATGTACGTGAATGCCTAATTGTTTCTTCAGCTGGCGCCGCGACGTATGCACCGTTAGTTTCGTTGGCAGCTCTAAACGGGCTTTATCGTTTATCGCCCTCCGCAACACCCACCAAACACTCCCGACCTCCCCCTTTCCCATACGCTGTCTCCATCTTAATCAAGCAGCCTGTATAAATAGCTTGCATGAAAACAACAACAAAAAAATACTTTCACACGCCAAGAAGCTCGCGGCGTTTCGCCATATTGATTCCGGAGTTGACAACTCCGTACACTTGCACTGAACGAAACGCGAACAGAGTGGGGAACTCTTATTTATCAAAATATTTTACTGCTTGTATTATTTAACTGGAATCGATCATTGGTTATCGTATTTACGTCATAATAACAGTTTAATAACAATAAAAAAAAAAAAGATTTATACAAATTATTTAAAGAAAATAAATCTTCGTAATCTATCAAAGTAGACAAAAAACACTAAGGACGAGTTGAGTGTAAACTTATTTGCTCGTCCGACCACCAGATGCGCATTGGTGACCTCACTTTCAGTCCGAACAGAGCATCAAATCCACCAGGGCATAACGCACGGAGCCCAAGAGAAAACGTCTCATTATCCGCATGGGATCTCTACAAAGCTGTAGCAATTCCACAATGCAATGTTTAGGAGGCACTCACCGAAAGTGCGGACTGTACCTTGTCGAGAGCTTCATAATAATAGCATTATTTCCAGCATTTACCCTATTATATTACATAAAAGAAGCGCCTAATGCGACTACAAGGACGAGGAAATTTTCTCATCGACATGGACCAACGCAACCGTTCATATATTTGATCACTGATAAAAAACAGGTGCCACAATAGCAGGAATTGAAGCGTGTTTCCGTTCAGTGAAAGATCTCTTTTGAAAACGAAAAGTGATTGAGCTTTCGATTTTACTCAAGACTAGTCGATACTGCATCTGAATTGCCCTTAGAAAAATAGAAAGAAAAATTGCATTTCATGCATTCATTTCATCATTCATTGTGTTAGAAGATAATTTTTATTGGACAATCAATGAGTGTCAACCACCGTAGTGAATATCACTACAGAAGATTCTGTACCCCTCTAAACGCTTGAGTGGTGGAACACATTTTCACCAATACCTCGGGGTAAAAAAAAAACGAAAGTCCGAGCCAAGAATCGAACCCGGGATCGCCGAACCACAGACAGTTTCTATAAAGCCTGGGCTACGAGCCTAGGACGAACGAATTTTTGTATAATTTATTCGTGACCTATACTCTTTGCTCACCGAAACAATTAAATATATTATGCTAGTGAGATTGGATAACACGTACATAATGTGTATTTTGAGAGCAATTTGTCGAACGTAGAAAGATTGCGGTAAGGTGGAACGAACCAAAAAAAAAATAAAATATATATATATATAACCCCGGGAATATAAAAATACAGTATGCCAAGGAGTCAATGACCAGCTTTCGGGTCTAGATCCTGCCACGTAATTTTACGACTAATTGTGAATTGTTATGACCAGTTTTAGCTACCGTTTTTCGACGTGTATGCCCATAGAAGCATAAGTCACCTGGCGGTAATAAACATTCGTCACACGCCAGGAAAATAGGATATACAGTACATTTACCACCGTACGTGCACGACTTTCATTGGGGATCTCGATGTTCATCCAGATCGGGAGGCGTTTCACTTTTCAGTCTCAACTTGCTCCGCGATCTAGCTCAAAGAACATTGAATATTCTAGTGGAACACCTGGTGGAACATCCATTTTGCAATATAGGAGCGTTAATAAACACGATTACATTAACCGACTTCATTTGATTTTATAGAGAAAGCGTAGCAAAAAAAAAAATAAAAAAATAGGCAACGTTTTGTTAGTCGTCTCCTTTAATAGACATTCGGACCTGGCAAACAAATAAGCAACGAAAGTCTACAATAAAAACGATACAAAATTAATGCTTTTATTTTTAATGAGTTTTGGACGGAATAAAGTTGAACTAATCCTTCCTTATGACTAATCCTTCCTTATTCCTCTACAATAAATTACTGTCTTTCTTTCTTTTTACATTCTCTTACATGCAGATTTCCTAAAAGTAAAGTGAATAGAATGCAAAATTCAGTATTTAATTAGGACATCTGTTTTGCATTATCTGGAAAAGAACGTTGACGTTGAAAACCAGATTCAAATTTAAGTATCTGACGAGGAAGAGTTTAACTTTGAAAAATGAAGCTTATCACTGAAAAACTAAATTAATAATAACCGAAGCGTTGCGTCTCGCCAACCCTCTAAGCTCGCCATCAAAATAACAAACGACGCATGGTGTCCACATTGACTAATTAGTCGTTCGGCATGAGTAAATAGTGCCACATGCTAATCATTCGGCTTGTTCTTTTAATGCAACCCCGCGCCAAATAAACAGTGATTGTGCGGTTACGCCAGACCGAAAAAAATAAATAAAAGGGTAATCACAAATGCGGCCCATCAACGTTGGCATTGAAACGGATGGCTAGGAGAAAAAGAAAGAAATATTTTTGCTTGATCACGCCGATCAGAGAAAGCACAGGTGCTTTTCAAAAACACTGATGAATAAAAAGTCTAATGACGTCACTGACTTTCAAGTTCATGAGGACGCAAAAAAATTAATTAAATAACACGCTTATTTAATTTTTTTTTCGAAAATGTTATGCGAAAATATGTAAATACGAAAATAGGGGCGTCGTCAAATTAAAAGGTGGGAGAAAAGGTTGACCGCAGGAACCCAATAAATGTTTTAGCCGCAAGCGAAACTTAAGAAAATAAAAATTATGCGAGGACTACCGTTTCACAGGTTTCTGGTCCGGTAAAATCAAATTTAATCAATAACGGCTGTATAGATTAGATTGACCACTAAAAAACAAGATAACCAATTTCGTTATACAACAGTTACTTCATTTTACAATAAGAAATGAGTCGCATTAAATATAATGAAACAACACACCGAAACTACGTATCAATACCGGCTGTAGAGTGATTAGATTGAGCAACTAAAAAACAAGATAACCAATATGGCTATAAAACAGTTACTTCCTTTTAGAAATGAGTCGCATTGAATGTAATGAAACAACAAACCGAAGCGGCCAAATCTCATAAAACTTCTAGCATACCCTTTTCGCGCAGAAACGCGATAAAATCACAGGGTTAAATATTTGAACTATCGAAGTTGGGAGAAGGTCGTGTCTAGGCGCGAGATAAACCAACAAATTTATAGACGACTTGACATTTTGGTGTCAAATACAGACTCGTTTTTGTTATTTGTTAGGACGCCTTTCGAATATCTTCGATTTGGAGAGCGTTGCATTTTTACCTGCACCGTATCAAGTCTCCGTATCAAGATGCACATAGGGCAAAAACCGTGCAATTAACGCAGTTCCTCTGCAAGACCTTCGAAATCCAATCATGTCAGCGATTTACGATGGACTTTTCGCCAACACACGCAAGGTTTTGCAGTTGAATTTGCACAGCTTACTGAGTTACAAAACCGGCAGGTGTTGTAGAATCAATTCCGATAGTTTAGTAAACAATAACAAATGATTTCGGTAGAATTTTTCACAACATTCACAATGTGAGTAGATAAAAAAATATCCAAGAAAAATAAACATTTGCCCACATGGCCAGTGGCGCTGCCATGCGTAATACAAATCGAATACACATCGCAGCGCCACTGGCCCTGTGGGAAGTAGGTGAACTATACATACTACAAGATTTTGGATTACAACAACCTCTGAATCCTAGCACTTAATTTGAATTTGATTTCACGTGAAATAAATCAGATCACAATCGACGAAGGGCGCGTCTCGCCACCCTGACAATGTAATGCTAATTATTTTCACACGTACGTGTAAAGGATCAAGTCTAATCAGATCGATCAACTTCTAAACTTGGAATACGAGTCGTTAAAAATATTCATTGGCTAACACGAGCTCGAAGTGTGATCTATGCTCACGTGATTCGAGCACCCAATCGACAAACTCGAACTTTATTTGCTGGCCCTAAAAATCGAGACGACACTCAGCAGGCTGTCCAGGTTGCCTGGGCACCACCCGTTATTGATTGCTCAGATCCGATATGATAAAAAATATGTATTTGTACACGTGGGTACCAACAGTCGCAGAGAGAGTTCACGGAACTACTGTAAATACTTAAGAACGACATATGTAGAGTTTAACACGATAGACGATGACAAAGAAACATTTTGGTTATCACACAGTTACACCTAACCCAGCACACGACGACTGCTAATGACAAATCATTTTTCCTCCATCGCATTCCAACCGACTTTGATGGGGACTTTGGTGATTGGTTATCGCTATCGGTTGGGTTTGGGAACGTTCGATCGCATGGCTATCTCGACGTCGACGTATCCGAGTTAAATGTCAGCAGCAAATGTCAGAAACAGTCGTAAACAAAATTCCTGGCTCGGTGCTCTAAGTAACGGACCGCAACACAGATAAGCATACCGCATTAAATTAAAATAGTTGATCATCTTAACAAAGAGTTTCACCGCATTCGAATCGCAGTTCGATTAAAAGTACCTTAAAAATAGATGAGTTCGAAATAGGCTGCTTGCTATCGATAGCAAATATTTTGAAAATAATTCGGACGTTACCAACACTAACAATACAGAGTGCAGATAAGGATATTTGAGTTCACTATCACGACAGAAATATAAAGATAAACGAAAGGATCAAAATATAATTTGTTCAGTTAAATCGGTTGCAGATTCCCTGTAATAAAAAATAAAATTAAATATTTAAGCTGAAAAATAATACTTGTGCATTACTACTCAAAACAAGTATTCCGACTTTTAGCCAAAATATGGCAAATCACGTTGCTGCCCCCTAAATGTCAAATTGAAAAGCATAACTGTACTGTGTGATTGCCTTAAGCGGGAGCAGCACATTGAGTAAACGTCCGCTGCTTTTTTAAAGCAAATCGTGTTGATCGCGTTAAAAAAAATGTGATCACACCAAAAACGAGCACGTAAATTAATTAAATAAGGAAATTATTCAAATAATAGACATTTTCCTATTTGAATACAAACTATCTACATCATATGGATACGACTACTGAAAAAAAAGCTCCCTAAAATCAGCTTGCCTGGCGCATGGCTATCCCGATAATACTAATTTTCTAGAATTAACATAAAAATGTGAACACTTTCTTTGCCATTTCTTCGGTAGCTGAGCATTTTTTCTACCGTAATGAGGTAATTTTCAAAAGAACAAAAAAATGCTGTGTTCGATTCATTTCAAAATGACAAGACGCTAACTTGCCTGTCAGTGACTCCTCGCTGGCATAATAAAAGATGGTGTCCTCCCACTCGACATGGTCTTGACCATTGGTCACCACCTCGCTCACAAACTGAAAGTATTCCTCCTCCACTGTAGCCATGAGGACTTCACCTTGTAGCCTATTCGCGCCAGACAGGAAGCGTTGTTGGTGGCCGCGCTGGCCGTTCCCCGCCGCAGGAGGACTACTAGTCCTCCCACCCTCCCGGCCCGGACGCTTCGCAGATGGAGACAGTCGACGGGCGTTCGCCGCTCGGCTCGGCGAAGCATCGAACTTGGTGGAGGCGAAATAGACCGGATATCCGGTAATCCGTGCACCATGCACAGAGACAAATCCAAAAACACTCAAGAAACCGAAAGACAAACGGTCAATCCATTATCCGCGGAATCACACGGCACTACGGATGGACACAATGGATCCTCGATCACCAATAACGGGCAGTCCGATATTTCAGCCGCGTCCACTCAAACACAAAATCGACTACCTCGACGTTAACAATGCGAGAGTGGAGATTTGGAAATAAAATCTAATCGAGATGGTACAATCGAGGTGACGTCATAACATTTTTCTCCGTGTTCCTTTAAAAAAAATTAGAAACACAATAAAGCGCAATTGTTTTGTGATGTTGGACCGGATACAGAGGACCTTTCAGAATTCTCCAAACCGCGTAACAGTGAACACGATCCCCGTAACAGGTAGTTATACTACTGTGTTTCCACCACACACAATGTCTTTATTTGTCGAGATTATGCCACCGGTTTTAATACGAAATTATCACGCTTTCAAGGTGTTTGACGCGAAAAAATGAAAATTCACGCCAGTCACGAGTTTGAGACCAACGAAACTAGATGGGCGGATCCGCCTCTGTCCGGATAATTTGACTCCTACAGAGAACCTCTTCGTGCATTCAAGCGCGGTTCAACAGTTCAATGATAGCTGTCACAATTCAGAGTTACGTGCCGATTGTTCCATCGATAGTTGCAAAATCCCAAAAGTAGGTTTAAAAATGCGCCACAACGTTTATTTTCTCATTATCAGTTCAAAAACAGTAACACCTTTTGAAAGTGTATTCGAAAGAAAGGATACATGTTTTGGGACACCGAAAGAAGGATTTCAAAAAATGTTAGGCAACGTTTATTTTATCAGTAACACCTTTTGAAAGTGTACTCGAAAGAAAGGATACCTGTTTTGGGACACCGAAAAAAGGATTTAAAAAAATGTTAGGCAACGTTTATTTTATCAGTATTAGTGCCAAGTCCACTATAAGGAAGTGTTCTGGTATAATTTCCAGTTTTTAATTTTTTTTTCGAAGACAGCCTCGTTCTATTTGAAAAAATAACGTCTACAACGCAATCACACTTTAGGTCCGCCGGCACATCAGTGTGATGTCGCTTAGCGAAGTCAGTTACATTGTAACAACGGGGATGTAAAAATCACCGCAAACACGACGAATATAAAAATTAAATATAAAGAGGAAAAAAAAAATTGGCGTCGTGTAAGTAGGCGTGAGATTGATGTGTCTGTCCCAAAACACAGAGTAATTCACCTTAATGTAGGTGAGACCACGCCGCATTCATTCAAACACGGTCTATGGAAGCAATTTTTTTTCTTATCCCACCAATTTTGGCGGTACGGAGGACACACAACAAACAGAGAATGTCATTGTTGATTCGTTCGAGGAGGCCCGTCCGTCATACAAAAACATCGGACGTGCGCCGGGTGGTCGTGGATGAGCTGGTAGTCACCCAACGCCGATTATAATTAAATACTCCTCTACTCGCTTCTCCAGAGAAAATGGCAGACGTCCACAAACACCACCACCACCACCACCACCTTAAAAAATCACGACGCAAATCGCCGGCAACGTTAATTCCACGATACGAATATGAAAACCAGTGCTCGCACAATAAAATCGAGACGTACGGCCAAAATACCTCCCAAAAGAGTACTAGGCGTTACACGAGAATAATGAGACGACGTTAATTCGGATCCGATTTAGCTGGCCGGCTGCGTGGTGATTCTCCTTCTTCGATCAAAATATTTGGTCGTTGTATACCTCCACCGCCCGAATCAAAGACGATAAGCTGACGCTGTATGTCCTCAAGTGCTCACTTCAGTGGGGTTTTGTTGGCGGACAACTCCAAGAGCCCAGAACAAAAAACGAAAAAAAAGCCACCCCCGATTACAGCACCGGTATATCGCACCTGATAAGGATGCTGATAGGAGAGGCCAACACTTGCGCTACTATCCTTATTGACTTGAGACCACGTGATTAGATTCGACAGTCGTCTACCAAAAAATATAAATCGCGTGGGTTATTCACACAGTGACACGACCGATTAAATGTCCTGCCAATTGAGACCCGTGGTGGCAGGATGCTGCTGCTCACTTCGACATTGAACTCAGCTTCGGAGAAGACAAAAAACAATACACCTGCTGCATTAGTCTATTTTCACTGCAAACAGTATTGGGGGGTGGGGTGCTAAGTAAACTAACACTGTGACAAGATTTTGTTGGTCTAGCCGTCTAGCGGAAAGGAAACAAAGGGTTGTGGGTTCGAGCCCGAATATATTCGCCCAATTCACTTTTATGGATAAAAACGTGACAAGGGGTTTTCAGACAAAAACGCTTGTATAACTTCTTACCTCACACAAAAAGAAGGTGAAATACACTGTATTTTGGCTAGTATACGAGCGAATTGAGTATCTGAGTTACTGAGCTACGAGTACAAGTATCGTACAGCCTGGAAGAATCCTTTGTAAGACAAATACGGGCCTGTTTTCCGGCACGCTTTTATTATCCTCCAGTCGAAAAGGAAAAAATTCGCTGGAGCTCAGAGAGATTCACTTCGGAACAAACAAAAAACTCTCACAATTTCGTAAGAGTATTTGAACGATACGTACTTCACGCACGTACACGCTGTAACCGAGCGCGTCTATGGGGAAACTATATATTTGAGCACTTCTACAATTATTTTGCCATATGTAACGCGGTCTAAGGTCACCTAATGCTAAACTATAAAATTCGCCAACTCAGAACTGCTGATAAATTTGTTTTCCTTTCGTCGGTCAAAGTAATGCAAAAGTAATTTCGTCGGTCGTTTCCCCCAGATACATTCGAGAATGGATTATTAACGAGCTGATCTCCCAATTAGTGATTATTTCTTCAATTCTTTCAGAAAAATATTAATTCAATTTAGCAGTAACTTGGATTTTAGTGCTGCTTGGATATATTGACACCGACTGTATCTGAATCTACCAAATACTTCATATTAGTTAAAATAAAGAAAAGGGATAGCTTTCAAAATAGCTTTGTAGAAGTGTCCTTCTTGAACCTTGAGGCGTCAAACATCCCCGTTTTATAGGTATGCTACGAGAGTCTGCACGTAGCATACAGCAGTATCGATGTTTCGAAAGATTTATTACCACGTAATGAAACAATCGCATGAAAGTGACTTGGCAGCGCCGCAGAAAATGATTCAGCATTGTTGACTGAGAGGGGGAAAATTTTTTCATCAAACCAAGAACACGCACGTGAAATGTACGTGTCCCAATGACGACACATCTGCCATATCACCATATCGTGAGATCCATTGACCAAGCGACGTCATTATCGCCTGCAATACGCGCGTTCACGTTTTTACAGGTAGTTTATACTCACTAATAACGTGATGTTTTGTAACCGTCAAAAAGGTGGAGAGACTGCACAAGATATCGATTGCGCAACGATAGGGGCAATGACTATAAAAGATGTTCTACAAGAGTATTCACGAATGTGAATGGCGCTGCGATCGCTCAGCGTATTTCGAAGACACATGGGCGTCGACATCAACGGTAGGTAAACACCTGAGATTGCTGCGTGTTTGCCAAAGGTGCCGATACGGTTGGGAACCCTATATTCATTACAACCAGGCCCGATGTATTCTGGGGAAGTTTATTAGAAATCCAGGGCTGCACTGGGACCAATATTAATACTAATATCTTAAATGTCTAAAATCTCTATACTAGTCAATTTGTATATGTCAATCTTTTAGTACAGTCGTACAGGCACATAAATTTTATAACTAGTGCATGGGTAGGCATCTAGGTTGAGTCGAGTCTAGATCGTCTTCCGCGGTGGGCGTGTCCCATTCGGTGCATTTATAATGTACAATAGCAATTGCCTGGTGCACGCAAACCTAACCATGATTTGTGGCACCCCAGTGACAGCAATCGCCAGGCTTCGTCAATTTTAGATCAGGGCTCACGCGCGTAACAAACGCAACCGCATTGCAGTCCACACGCACATTATCATTTATTAAATAACGAAAATAACTGCACCCTGTACACTCATTTCTCAAGTCATTACAACGGACACACGGGGTGACGCAGACGTGACAACACGTAAACGGCAAGCAGCAGAAAAGCACGTATTCGATTCGACCTGTATATTGGAGCTATTATATCATTCGATGCACCCGTGTTGTAACCGATCAGACAATTTATGTTGCACCGCAAGATATTAACATTCTTAAATTATACTGCACTTGAACACTTGCACAAGCACAATGATACAAACACTAAAGAAATCATCACGTCGACTCTACGCAAATATTTTTAATATAATCCAAGGTGTGTGTCCAAATAGTTTTGGCTTAGGAAGCCAATATCAATTTTTTTGTGTAATTTGGAGCCGTTTTTGATATCAGTTTGAAGCGACAGGCTCTTAATGAAAATATGCCGAAAAAGAATCGATATAAACTACTTGTCCTTGGAACACGCTAGAGACTAGTATGGCTTCAGCATTACCAAGATGATTGATATACCACTACAGGTATAGGGCAAATAGGATAGGCGCGCACGTATCCCGTTATTAAATGAATTTTTTGCTGGCAAACATTCTATCAGTAGTACGTGGACCGTATGATATTTATTGCACACATTAATCATTGTTCGTCAATAAATATGGTACATCCCAACTACAAAGAGTGGAACAGTGATTACATAGCAGTCCTATATTTAGCAATCAATAACATTGGATTGGATTAATTAAAAAAAAAAAAAAAAATTGAGCGAGTTGTAACTTAGGGAACAGTTTTGAAATGTAAAATGTGTGCCTTCAAGAAAAAAAAATTTTCTATTCTATTCAAACGAACCAATATCACGAAGCTAGGTGAGTCAACCCCACTCACCCAATGTTAGCATCCACAGAACGCTTCAAATGTTTTATCAGTCAACCGACCTACTGCTGGCTTACTTCGTGATTTTCTGAACAACGAATGGTTAAATCACAGACAAGCAATGAATAGGAGAAAATTGTGGCGCCTGATATTTGCTATCTGTTTTCAAGCACCCATTTTCTTGAAGATCGCCGCAATCTTTGCCGGCATTGGATGATTCAAAACAATATTCTCACTAACATCAATAGGAACACCACCAATGAAAAAATAACAATTAAAAAAAAAAAACAAGTGTACCACAACACAAATGACCAAAAAGCAGTATCTAAATTTGCCAACGCACAGATATGTTCACAATGAAAAATACGCGATACCCTATTTGATATAAAACTTCACGTTATGCAGTATATGAAACATATGGAGGCTATCTTAATTCAGTGAATTCCTTATACATAATTAAAACTACAGTTATATGTGCCCCTATAGTGGCGTTTTAGCGGTGACTACATTGCGAAACAGAGCCACCTGGTGTTAATGATCATTGGTAGACATTGCAACACATTTTCACGAGCTACACTTACCTAATGCCTAGAGTACGAAGCAACCACAACGACCAATCGAAATTAATGTGAACAAAATCAGCTTATTTACCAGTTTAAATTTTGAATAGCGAGAAGCACGGCCTCCGTGACCTCCATTTTAAATGCAACCACTGGATTCAGCAAAAGGAAACGTGTTAATAATCGATTTCTGGTTCTCTGGCAAAGTTGTCGCGAAGAGCACAGACATCAGAATTATTCGCTAGCAAATCAGCGACCTACATTTTCATCGGTACACAAGCAATCGATATAACGGTCGATTAAAGTAACTCGGTAACGCACACTTCCATCCGTGTGGTAAAACGAATCGATCGATTGGCCGAATTCACATCGGAAAATCGAGTGCACGTGTTTAATCATAGAGAAAAAAGAAACAATGGCCACACAAATATTTAATAATAATAACAACAGGGAGAGAGTGCTCGCAAATCATAATGCATTGTAGTCTATGGATCAACCACCCAGAACATTTTCTCTAGCATCACAGCGAGACCACCAACACTATCGGACATGCTCTCGAAAAGAAATTGAAATCGAGACATAGAAATTATATGATTCGTGAGGTGAGCATGGAAACACCAATTATATTGCTATGATCAATTTTACTGGGCGAAACAGAAACACTAATACAAGTTTAAAATTCGGTACGATATCTCGATATTCCATAAATTTCAAAAACAACTCTAGCGTTTTATTTCATAGTTGTCTTTGAATAGAAATTATAGGAATATAAAATTATTTTAGTAAAAGAATTCGGCAAAAACCCATTTCAAGAAAATAAATATTACTAAACTATAAACACACCCCTTCACAACCGAAAGTACATACGAGCGTATTTCTGTTTCCTCTGTAACTGACAGATTGAAAGTGTCTTAACTACATTTCAAATGAGACTATGTCAGTGTTAGTGACCAGCCACATACCCTGGAAAAATATTCGTCACAACAAATCAACATTAATATAAACCGAATGATCCAACTATAAACAATACCGAAATCGAAAATAAATATCGATACATTTCCAATCGTGATCAAACACAACCGCAACGAATCAGCTAAAGCTCACGATAATACCACCCGATGACACCAATAACTAAATAAATGATGAGAGATCCAGGACAGGACTGGACTTAATCGACGAACTGAGCTGGCGAAGCTCCAAGCATAAAGCA
>JAUJYS010001121.1:0-18716 GCA_033995665.1 Melogona broelemanni | reverse complement strand
TGCGCCGGGAATCGAACCCGGGACCGTTGGCTTCGTAGCATGTCCCCTTACCCACTGAGCCATCGGTTCGTACAATTTAACGTGTGCCCCGACATCATACCGGCACGGGTCCGAAAGAAAGCGCGCGTGAGAATTTCATTCCCACAAAAAATTCCAGGGATTTCGATTGGGAATTGAATCCGCGATCACTGGTATAGCGACGTCCTTGTCACTACGCCACACGGCCCCATCTCTGTCAAGTTAAATTAATAGTTGATTTTACGGAAGCGTCAACTCTCATTCGCCAAGAAAACCAAAGATATTTTTTCAAAGATTGTTCCCGCATAGTTCGTGAGTAGAGTCTCTAAAACCATTTCATCTCCTGACCCATACTGAAGATCGGATGCGTCGGAGGAGGGAAAACCAGTCCGATTTGGTGGCGACCCCCTTAACAAAGCTCTAAGAGTGCGACCGGCCTCTCTCGTAACAATTGGACTCGTGGAGGTGGTGGATCGCCCGGCGGGCGGCGGGGCAGGTCCGAGTACCCGCCGCCGCCTGTTGGAGCGCGGAGCTGTCACCTACCTTGGCCATCTGAGCTTGGATCCCCTGCGCCTGCAAGGCCTTGACGGCCGCATCGGCTGCCGCCGGAGACTCAAAGTCCACAAAGCCATACCCTGAACACAGAAAAGAAAAACCCAACAAAATTGACATTAATTTGACAGCTTGTCTTTTATACTTTGGGGAACGTAAACGGGGACCGTTGCTTGCCAGTTCACCTGTACTTCGCCTGAATTCTCTACAATTTATTTCTGGATCTAAAAAATATTAGTTCAATTAAAAGCTATCTAATCAAAAATCATGAAAAATATCTCTAAATCAAACCAAAATGAAAAATATATCTAATTAAATGAAACTAAAAAATCTTATCCGATCAAAATTTTCAATATCGTCAAATGAAAATATAAAATATAATTAAAAATAATCTAAATGCGCCAAGCGCTCTGCGTGAAACAAACTGTACCAAGCTTCGAAAATTGCGCTTACGTTACTGTTTAACGCTGCCCCATGACAACAAATATCAACTGAGATAATCAGACAGATAACGATAAAGTCTGATTTCAAATTTTGTTTGGTATTTAAGAGTTTCCTGCGATATTCGGAAGCAAATAATGCCTGTTGGATACACAAACTTTCGCGAGCTATAGGCAATGCTAATGGAATAACGATATCCGTTTGTTTTGCGCTGCATTGTATTTTTCGTAACAATAGATTGGAGCTGCGAGGACAAAAGTCGAGGTGCACCTGCATCCCTTGGCTTGTTTTAAAGAAAATGGTTTTACTTTCCCGCCTCAAGCCAACAAATGATAACATTTACTGTTTGGTAAAGAAACAATACAGTCACCTAACTTTGGCAGTAACAGTAAATATTTTTTTTTTCCCGAAAGACCCGATGTGGAAGAATTTTTTATTGAAATTAATTGCTCTGGCGCGGCTCTAATTTCTTCTTACGAAATAAATTATATTTTTTACGTCAATTGAAATTCATTTGTGATCCATAAGACTTTTTTTCACTGGCAGCAAGAATGATTATTTTTAGGACGCCCGTATATTCAAATTGTGGTGACCACAACACAATCAATATTTAACTTTTGTTTTTAAATAAAAATAGCTATCCTAGATGAGAATACCACTTGGCAATTAGTTCAACAATGGAGCGTTGCATTGACAAAACAGTCAAGCGCCGAAGCAGCGGTTACTCATGTTCTCCCGCTGTTGTCTTGTGATTGGAAGCGTCACATGTCAAAACGCCGGCAGTCGCCGCTAATTTCGCCCAGTTTATCGAAATATATTGATGTCTTTTATGTGCGCAACGCACTTTGGACCTATTTTATCCCGATCCCACGCGGGCCTAACGAGACACGAGAGGCCCAGTTTGGGGGTTGGAAAAATTTGGCCAGCGCAAAAACACAGGCAACCGATAACGAGACAAACATTACATTAGCCAGATCAAAACCACTGACTGCCACCAGTGTGGAAGAGAAAAAAAAAACGAACGACCGTTAACACGCACACACTGGTAAAATGAGGCGAGCGTGAGATACCGACCTTTACATTTGTTTGTATTCTTGTCCAATATTGCTTTTGTAGATATAATCGTCCCGAATCTATATCGATAACAGAAAACGAAAGTTACGATACGGTCCGATGAAGCTTGAAACAGTAAACACTTGACGTATGATGCTGCAGTTTCAAATTAACTGAATCATCGATGAAACAAGAGACGAATAGCTACAACTTTTAATTGCTTTGTGATACGCAGATAGTGAATTTTAATTGCTCTATGAAATCATCTCTACATCAAACCAACGTGAATGCCAATTAATTTTCTACGCAAACAGAGACTCTAATCCATCAAAGCACAATTTGACATTTTGCGCATGATTAATTTCAATCCTTGCGTGCGTAGTAATGGTCTATATAAATACGGATTAGGTTTCTAATGGAAAATCACAATACAGATAGACAAATAGCAACTATAAAAGAACATCGCTTCTTTCGAACGACCAACTAAGCCTTAATCTCCTTTATTGTTTTCCACTTAATTGGAATTTATGAGTCATCTCTGTTTTTTAATTCCTAATTTTCAATTAACAGTGTCCAAAAAACTACAGAGATAACAACCATTAGAAAATTCGGACTCCGCCCTTACCTCGAACATAGCGACACCAAATCCTTATCCGTCGTATTCTCGGGTAAGGCTCTGATGTACAAGTTGGTCTTGCTCAGTTGCTCGCCACCGCTGGAACCCGATTGGGAACCGGCGGCGCTGTTGTTGCTGCTCGACGTGGAGGGACTGGCGGCCGGAGCTCGGGTGCTCTGGTAGCTCTGCGAGGAAAGAAACGAATAAAAAAATAAAATTATTTCACTCCATCTCATAGAAACCGCAGTTTCAATAAGCGGTACACGTTTAAGTGTTATTGAACGGCGTACTCGCGTAACACAACAAAATTATCTACAAGACCATTTCATTTCTTCCAGGCATGGCGCATGACGCCAAAAACGGGGGACAAATTTGGCAACCTTTGCCGGCTCTTAAATTTCTGCACGGCTCGCTACGAAGTGAACATCCTCTGCCAACATTACTGTGCTAGTGCATTAACACAGCAATATTGATTATAAGGGAACGGCACAGAGCCAGCGTGTGACCACGTTAGCGAGATACATGTCCCCGTAACAGGAAGAGCCAAAAGGCTGGCAACTAGCAAATGAGAATTTTTTTAACAAAAAAAATTGCTGTTCTTATGTTACGTTGTTACGCAATTTCTTGAAACCGGAACGGAAACATTTATAATTGTGGCAGACGTAATTTTTTATTTATTCTGGTGCTTGCCTGTGAGTGAGGAATAGGCGGCTCGGGAAATTCGAGTAACGCAAAAATCGTAGTATTAGCAGCCCAAAAAACTCGGCATGACAGCTGAATCGAGCCAGCAGGTTACACACGTCTCGAATGAATGGATAAAGGATCTCCCCCACAAAGATAGAGTGCCGGTTCGACGATCGGACATCGAAAAAATTATTGCTCTTTTTCAGGAAAGATTACCCAACTCCCTTCACACTCTGCAAACTGAGACGAAAAAAATAATAAAAAACCGTCCATACAAAAGAACGATAATAGTCACGCCAGGAGAGCCAGCTAGTAGTGGCATTTCCACCTACTCAATAACTGAACGATATTTCTGATAATAGAAAATCTCCTTGGTTGTTTCACTTGTCTGTCGTCTCTGGTGACATGAGAATAAGAAAGCTTCATCGTCTAACAATACACCGACGTGATGTTATTTTTTTGACAACGTTAATGTCGCCATCAAAACTAGCTTCCACCCCCTCACTATACCGCCAACAACCACCCAAGCACTTGGAAAATGCATCCAGCAGAGACGCAAGAATGTGCACAAAAAATAGGCCAGACAAAAAGAGAACAGGGAGAGAAGCAAAAGAGAAAAAAAAAAACACATACGAAAGTCTACTACAACACCACGATATGCAATTAGCTCTCTCTGGCGACCGACGCAACCCGTCTCTGTCGATTCTCTCATTGTGGTGCAGACATAACATTTCACGCGCTACTGCTATGGGGTCTACTCGTACCACAGTGGGCCTACAATGGCCGCACTATCAAACACACCCCGGGTGCGTTAAGGTGAAAAATTATTTTCAAAAATATTGACGTTTATTAGAAAATAACCGTTTGTAATACAGTTATATTACAAACGTTGGAGATGTAGACAAATGTATGTTGTTTGGCTGCGAGTAGCCGGTGTGACTCCCTGTGGGCCAGTTCGAACGACGAAGGAACGCGTACGTGGCCCACATAGTCACACTGGCTACTCGTAGCCAAACAACATACATTTGTCTACCATCTTCAACATTTGTAATATAAGTGTTATTTTCAAATAAACGTTACCATTTTTGAAAATAATTGTTGCCGTTTTTCATCTAATCAATGGTCGAGGATTTAAAATTATCATTGAAGCGCTCCTATCCGTAGGAACAACCAAAATAAAAAATATTTTAGTGTCACGACTGCAATAGCATTTACGGATGCTTCTGAATTATTAAACAATGCCAAGAAAAAAATGCAAACTAAAGTGCCCACGTATTTCATTTACATGTGTGGCATGTTTGGACAAACATGTGTGGCATGTAATTATTGGGGAATTCAAAAAATTAAATTATTGATCAAACTTTCAAGTTTTATTGTTTTATTCCTGGCCACTTTAACGAATGGATAACTACTGGAGATTCTGTACTCCTCGTGTTGCTATGGCAATATGTGAGAGGCACGCTTTCACCAGTACCCCAGGGTCGAATTAAAGGAGAGCCTGCGCCGGGAATCGAACCCGGGACCGCCCGCGCCGCAGTCGGTTGCAATATCGACTGTGCTAGAAGGGTCGTACGATTTCGTCGTCTAGATACATATTATGTCAGAAGATCAGCTCTATCATTTTATCAGGCGGTGGGCTGAAAAAAGAATTAATACATATACTTTGCACGTCAGTTGACATTTCTGCGATCTCGGTTGGGGGTCGGGCTTCCTGAACGTCCCTCACTAGCAAATACACACCCTCCGGCCTGTTGCTGTTGTGTGAACCAGGGGGAACACCCACGGCTTGGCTTAGTCGAACACACACACACGACTGCGAAGTTCAGTTCGTTTTCGCCATGCAATAACCGTGTGTACACCCTTTTTTGTGGCTCAACTCGGCAACCTCCCCCCTCCCCCTCAAGTTCAGTGAACGGACTTGAACGCACATTGGCTGCCTCTGCCTCTTTCGAGGCGACTGCTAGCTGGGAATGGGTGATGGCACCAAAATTGTAAACTATCGATAATGTCGTCTGGCTGTCACTTGTTTTTGGGCCAATTTACAGGTGCATGTACGACTAGTTTATATTTTTCGATTGGTATTTTCAGATAAGATTGGTCACTCTTGCATTGACCAATCTACGTGGTTTTTGAGTGACGCTAGCTTCTATGTCATGTTGTCCCAGTTTTCATGTTCAATACATGTTCTTGGCAGTCATAAATTTGACAATTTTTTTTTTTGCTCCATTGCAGGACAATTTGCGAATAATTGCTAGTGTTACGTTTACGGTATAAAAATCGTGACTTACGATACCGCGGAGCAACGCCTCCCATTTTATCCTAAAGCACGAAAACGCGTTTCCTTTTATTTTATTTTAAACATGAGATTCAGCACCCATCTAAACGCTGGAATAATAATACACGGAGGGGCACAGTTTCCCCAATACTCTGGGATCGTGCAAACGAGATAAGAGTCTGAACCGGGAACCGAACCCGGTTTTGCCGCACCATAGGCGGTCGATCCTCCGCCTAAACCGAGAATCGAACTTGGGATCGCCGCAACACAGTCGGTCGCTCTACTCCTTGACCTACGCCGACACTACCTCGCAATCTGTTTACCCAATAATCTAAATAAACCACACTTTCAATAGTTCAAATGGGTCTATCGCTCATCACTAGCGAACGCACAGAGAAGCCACAAACGCAACAATTCCCCTCCGGTCAAACGTCTGCCACTCTCGCCATCTTCTCTAGATGCAGCTTTGCCTCGTCCGCGTGTGTATGCCGTGCGTGCTCCGACCTGTGCGTCGACCGGCATTTCATAAACACGTAATCTGTAGACGGCACAGAGAGTACATGTCAGCGTGGCCACAAAGGGGCAAGGCCAACCGATAACTTTCGCCTTCCGTTGGCCAGACTGCCGCTCTAAAGGCGTTCATAGATAGATTGATTAGGAGCATCTAGCATGAGCATCTAGCATAGATTGATTATTAAACGCTCGAAAATGAAAGTCCTTTTGCAAGCTTCTTCGGCTAGTCGCTCAAAATTTTGTTTTTTTGGATGGGGAACAAACCGTCTCCGTGCCTTAACCAACCCCCCGGCCATTTACTCATGTATTCTTTTTTATCCGGCCATTTACTCATGTATTCATGACAAATGGGGTGAATCGATTAGGGGTTCGAACTCAGTTCAACCCACGCCCCTCTGATGATCACAGGACAAAGTTACTCGACCAGACCAACCGCATAGGCTAGACCAGTGTATTATCTTGGAAATTTATTCTCTTATCTTTCTAGGCTTCTGAGTTTAAACAAAAACCGCATAAAATAATTTTGGGGTACCTACATCTTTAAGGATTACTTACAAGAAAATATTTTTTTTTATCCTTGAGGTTTAAAACAAATGCACATTATTTCTTTCAATTTTAGGAATGAAGGAAGGTCAAAAGAACAGAAAAGTTGGGATCTTGCTAAATTCGGCGCTCTTGGGAAACGCACAACCAGCCAAGGTATCTGTATTTAAAGAAATGAGTACAATTTAAAAAGCGTAAAATGCGAGCGTCCATCTACGTCAGTAGCGTACAGACGATACTTTGATCTAGCAACCCTGTCTGTTTCTGTTTACAGACTATTAGTTCTGTTCAAACAAGCGAGAGTCTGTGCTAGGCAGACGACGAGGAAATTAACAGGTGCAGTTGGGAACAACGGTTGACTCTTCAAGACTCGTCACGAATCGGTCGTTTCAGACCGAGTTGCGAGACTCCAACTGCCGGACACGCGCGACCTTATCGCCCAACACGGACGTCATCCGTGAGCTCCCACCCAGCCATTGACCTAAACAGCCGAAACGCCGGCCCGTCATTACTACGAAACAATCCAATAGTTTTATCACGCAATTTCAATGTATCTGACGTCAGCAAAAAAAAAAGGTGAAAGGTCTTGGGAACGAGAAGTGGCTTCGAACGTTTTGTGGGGCATGTAATTATCAATAGACCATCCTGCGATGATAACAATCAAAAATTGAGTTCAAATTTCAGTTTTAAAAATTTGCTGATAAAATCCCATGTTGCTAGAAATGTGCAAAATTAGAATTGGCAAATCATCTAGATAGCTTTAGGAAAATAAAACAACAACAATAGACTGATATAATCCTTCAGCGCTAAGCCTAAAGTACAGTTTGACATTTGACAATGAGCAGCAAGCTTACATTGTCGTCGCTAGGAGAGCTCAAAGGGAGATGAGCCAAAAATTACGATCGTCAGCATATTACCAATATTAATATTTGTAACAAATCAATCGATTTTTAGAAGGCCACCAGAGGGCAGGTACCAATGACTGATAAAGGCTCAATTGCGATGGCTGATGATTTCACATCACACTATATCGGTCAACTATTAAAGGCCACTCCGACCATTGTCCCGCGCCAATCTAAAGGCCACCCCCTCCCTCTCCATTACATTATCGAGTCTGAGCATGGAGGCAAATATTGTATTGTTTCCAAGTGCAGTCGACATGGCAACCTAGATTGGCCAATGAGGAAGTCGCCGCCATTTTGTACTGTACCGGGAGTCAGCGGGCGAGCTGATAATCTCCCAAGCATCCGGCCCGAGTTGACGACAAAGAGCGAGAGACTGGGTCTAATAATGCTCCGGGAGTAACAAAAAAAAAAAAAGTCGAACACTAGGTGAAAATCCAGACTGAGTCGAGTGCGACCGCAGATCGCACTTTGCATCAGCTCAATTTAGACAGACAAAGAACTGATTATCGTAACAGGATTTTCCAAGCTTACCAACCCAGAGTCTGTTTTTTAATTGTGTCAAAGACGCTAGCTAGTAGAGAAGAAGTTTTGCAGTAGTTGAATAAGAGATGACCAGCCGAAAAATGGTCAAAAGAAACAAAAGAATATCTTGCGAAACAAAAGCAATAATAAACACAATTTCGAAATTAAAAAAATAATACATACCGGTATGTTTAAAAAAAAATCAAAAGCAATACCCCTTTCCTATTAAATGAATACACCTTTCCATGAAAATGTAAACAAAAAATAAAATGATTTACTGAATAGACGATATGAAATGTCAACAAGTTCGTCAAGGGACAGACCTTGCAATGCCAATGACATATCCATGACATTCGCCAAAAATAATTTTAAAAGTACCGTTTTCCAAATTTAGGGGACATTGCACCCGCACACCTAGGTCAGCAGACCCAACTCAGTCGTAATGCACCAATTCACCAGCGAGCTTTCATCTCGCTTCCGATATTTTTATTGGCCTCACACTATTTATGGAATATCAACGCGATTGAAACGGGCGCAGCGTTTCTGCCACATGGAAAGGTCATTGAAATTAACGCGTCATCACATCAGGCAACGAGTGCGTTTAGTGCGTAGCAGTCTCGTCTATGCAAATAAAATTTTAGAGTGCAAAATCTAAGGCAATTTTTTTAAATCCGAAGTGCGTTAAATTCGTCACATTTTAATCGTGCAACTCGTCACAGCCCAGTCGGTATTTTTTTGCTATTTTTTATTGACTATCAATGATCGTCATCACTGAGGTGAATATCACAACAGGAGATTCTGTACCCCTCTAATCTCGCTTAAGCAATTAACGGAGTGGCACATTTTCACCAGTACCCCTGGATCAAATAAACGAAAGTCAGAGCAAAAAATCGTACCCGGGATCGCCGCACATATGGTGAATCCGGGTTCAATTCCCCGGCGCGAGGTCTCGTTTATTCAATGGCGGGGTTACAAGTTACAAGTACAGAATCTCCCGCAGTAATTTTCACTAGTGATTGGAAATAAAAATAAAATTATAATGCCACATTTTTTTTTTTTTTTTTTTTTTTAAATCACCGTAGCGCCTAGTGCACTACAGGATTACTGCACCCTCGAATCTCTATAGAGATTGGGTTTCATGCATTTCGTGCATTTCTTTTCAATATATTTTGTGCTCCTAAATCTGGGTATAAAAAACTAGGGATTTCTTTAGTCCAGTCTTTCATAAAGAATAATCGTATTAACTACTTGTACTTACGGCGGTGTAGTTCCCGTAGGGGTTTCCCTGGGCAGGCATTGGTGGAGGATATCTGGGGATGTACTGCTGCCAGTTGGCCTGAGTCCGGTACGGTCCGGACGAGGCTCCCGTGCCGGGTGAAAGCGTGTTCGTTCGCGGTTTGTAGTTGGTGTAGCCGGATCGCGTCTGCTGCTGCTGTTGTTGTTGCTGCTGTTGTTGGGGCTGCTGCTGCTGGAAATAGAACAAAAATAAAGAGGGGTTTTGAGCACATTGCACAGGTGCTATTTTAGAAACTCCCAATTCAAATGATAAATTGACGCGCATATAATTCATTCACGTTCTTGTCAACGGCATCTCTGTGCAAACAATGAAATAAGCCTGCGCTCTATTGATTGATACGTTCCTCAATACTGTATTTTTGTACCGTTTGGTAAGCAAACTTCCGACGAATGGCCCGTTTAGCCCAGTTGGTATTGCAACCGATTGCGATGCGGGCGGTCCCGGGTTCGATTTTCGGATCAGGCTCTCGATTATTCGAACCTGAGATAATGGTTAAAATGTGCCTTTTATATATTGTCATAGCGACACGAGGGGGTACATAATCACCTGTCGTGATATTCATTAGTGATCAGGAATATAAAAATATATCAAATCCACGAAGGAGCGGAGCGACAAGGTAATTTGTTCTTCTGACCTAGGTCGATATCATTAACGCGGAGCCGACAACGTAGATATGGGTTCCACATAAAAATCTTTCCAGCCCGAAAACTTCCTGTCGGCATTTGAACCCGCGTCTTCCGCATATATAGAAGGCGAGAACGCCACCGACAATATATTGATTGATTAATTTACATACATCGAAACCGACTACACTTGCTTGTGCTGGCTTTTTATGTTGTATCGCGTCTTGAGGGGGTTCCGGCTGCCTGATACACCACCTTGATTTGATAAAGGTATTTCCGGTTACGAGCGCGCAGGGGTAACATTTACTCTCCTGCTGCTGCTTTGATGGAGCCGTAAAACGGTGTTATGCGACATTAAGAGGGGCCTGCAGGAAGCTGTCGCAGTGTGATCCGAACTCGGGCCGATCGATTTTCCGTCCGCACTCGACGGTACCTGTACATCCCCAATTCGGTTTAAGAAGCTCTTCACGTGTGGCCCAAATTAGTGGCGGCGCGCACGCCGTCTACAACGGTGGTGTCGCGCCAAACGCCCTCTTTCGGCCGGCAGACGTAATTATTACTGCAGCGAGGCTCGAATCATGAATGCAACTCTGTATCGCCCGCTCAATTAAATTCCAGGGTGGCTATTTTAGGCATTGATTCCATGGAGATTTTTTTTTTTTTCTAAGCATATCTTTTATTTCTAGTCAGTATTTGTCCACCCCTCATGGTGCTTAAGGCAATGTCTAAAGGTAAAGATCATACTGTCACCAAAGATCCCCGGAATCGAATAAGCGAGAGCACGAGCCGGGAATCGAACCCGGGACACCGCCGCACCACCAGCCAGTTGTAAATGGGTTAGCTTCGACGAAAATCCAGATTCAATATTTTGCGAAAAATCGCCATTTCGCGCAAAAAAATCCCACGGTTAATAAAAATATTGGAATACGGGGAAACGCATTTGTTTAAAATCGCATCCAACCCGGCAACATGTATTCCGGGGGAAAATCGACACTAAATCTCGTCGCCAGCATACACAATCACAATAAATCGTCAGCCCGCATGTGCCAGCGTCCAACGTGGTTTATGTCGCGTCCATTGTTGGTACCGCTCTTTCCGGATACGAGAATCACGCAAATTAACGCGCAGCTTCGCGTATTTATTTAGCACGGGCGAGACCGCATCACGCTATACATGAAAGGAGGGGAAGCAGACAACGCCGCAACGATTGAAAATGGTCGCACGACATCACAGGGTCCACATCCGCCGTAGACCCCGTGCCCAAGTTCCGAAACAGAAAAACCGTACGGTAAACGAGGCGCAGAGTTGATAATTGTAGATTTTTTTTTACCATTGGGACCCAACCAGCGTCTCGCCAAAAAATCATCTGACACATCCAAACGCATATTGGTAAAGGATAAACCATTTCGGGGGTCAAACGCGTGACCCTCCGATTCGTAGGAAGGTCATCCAACCACGAGACCATCAGGGAAGAGTGTCACAATGCCGAGACAAGTTTAGTTACATTTTACAATGATTGACCCATGTCAAGTGCTGGGTTTTTTTAGTGGTCTCTGGCGGTCGGTTGAACGAGTTGCTCGTGTTGTGAAGCGCTCATCGCCCCCACTTTTGACAGTGTCAAAACTACGTAATTGAGTTCTACGCCGACCACTACGAAGTCTCGAGCGCTCCAGCCGCGATTCTAATGAGTCACGCATGCGACCATTTAATAATAAACTGTCCACTCATATGGAGCGTGCCTGGCTCGCTGCACACGTTTGTCAATCTCTAAATAATAATAAAAAATCCGCTTGCAAAAAAATAAATAAATAAAACGGTTAAGAGCAGACAGGCTACTTGTAAATGGGACAAATTCATTAGTTGATCCAACTTGGGGTTGCCAACTGTCAGATAGCGGTTTTTCTAGTTCAGCTAATGGTTGTTCTAGTTCAGTTACAAGAAAAAAATTGACGTGATATTAAATTTCTATTTTTTATTAATGTTTAGCATAGCCAATGTGTTTTAATGATTTTGAAGGCGGATGGATGTAAGTTGTTAAGCGATCACTTAGTAAGCAAACTTATATTTTATCCAAAGCAGCGCCCAACAAGTCAACCAACCACCACAGAAAGCCACCTATTAATATTCCTTCTCCAAAATTACAGATTACCGCTATTTAAGGGATTTCTACCGAGAGTCGGCATCCTTTATTGCCGTTTTTAAATATTATGTATTTTGCAGTACACTTTGTTATCAAAAATAGTGGAGTAAATTAATTTATTTTTGAATTAAAATTACTTAATTAATTTATTTTTGAATTAAAATTACTTAATTTATTAATTTTTGAATTAAACTGATTAATAATTTATTTTAATCAATCGGTTGATTTTTAATTGGAAAAAAAAATTCCAACAAAACTTTGAACAATTTCAGTTTTGAGCGCCGAACAGCATTTGGTGGAATTATTTTGAATAATAAAACAAAAATTACGTAAAGAAAAAAAAGAAAAAACCTCACGACACTTTTGTTCAGCAGTAGACCTGACCAAAAGCCTGAATCTATTTTTGCAGGCCAGTCTAGCCAACACCATACTCTAGGTGGCGTTTTCTCTTTTTTTTTTTTTTTGCATCATGTCAGTTGCGTGGGCCACTCTTAGCATCATCACCCACCCCATCACCCCCACCGCCAACCAACCACATCATCATACCGGCCGCCATTAAATTCCCGGCAGCCATCTGCAGAGTCGTTGAACCGACTCCGTTCGGCTGCGCGAGAGAGCGCGCACACACTCACAAACGGGGTTCACAACGCCTCAAAAGAGGCGCGAAGCCAACAACCACCGAGCGAATTCTGGCACCGAATCAGCGGCAGGTTTAGTTAGGTCAGCTGTGGGAAAAAGTAGGTTCGCTCATTTCCCGTATTTGTATTATTTAATTAAGGTAAGGTTCGTGGCAAAATGAAAAAGAAAAAAAATCGCAGCAAGAAAACTTGATTTTTTTTTTTATAATTTGGCAGTTCACTGAGTAAACTCGTTTTTTTTCTCCCCTATGTGAGCATACGTTCTTTTTAAGATGAAAAATATTTTGAAACTGAAATATTTTGACGAGTTGAGGGCAACAATCAAAGGAAATATGACACATCGGTTAGGGGAAAAAATAATTCACCAGCTGAGCAATTATTTCTGAAGTTCAATAAAAAGCATATTAATCACGAGACCGCAAGATAACATTGTTGTATTATTGATCTTCTCTTCGACGAACTTCCATCCAATCGTCCCGAATTTACTTCTACTACGATATTATATTTCCTGAAGCTACTTTGGCGAAACTGAAATCAATAAAATCCTTCAAGGAATACCGTAACTTTATTTGGACGATAACATTTACCTTACAGTAAAATTTGTTTACAAAGTACTGCTTAGGGGTTAGTTGGTTAACTTTCTGTACAACCAATAGCAGTAGACAATTGGCACAAATATAAGAATATTACAGTAGCTTAGATCTGGCAGCAACGATACAAGATCCACATCAACCACAACCAGTATGAAAAATAAGTTAACCGATTCGCCAGGACCGCGTTTCAGAGCACTGGCATTGCAGCAAAAAAATAGAGAAGTTCCCACCAAATACCCCCCCCCCACCACCACCCACAGGACTGTCACTGCACTATTGCGTGCATCCTGACCGCGAAAACAGGAACCAACATGCCAACATTAGGCCCGCAGCCAAGAATAAGCCTCACCGCCGAAACTAACCTTCAGAATGCACAAGTCAAAAATCAATATGGCAGGGGACTCGACGGCACGCTAGTAAGCCGAGGCATTGTTGATGTTCGCAGTTCGCAGCGCTCACGGGAGTCAAAAAGCTGGGGTTATCAGCATTAAATTTTGAAAGCGCGAGCAGACACCTTTGGCGCTGACGAATAATAATGGGATATATTTTTCGCTCGGGTAGAGAGATTGGTTTGCCGAAAATTGCGAGTTTGTGACCGCACACCTAATCATATAGGCAAAAGGCAGTCACTTAATTCCAAAGCTTGGTCAAATAACGCTCTCACCAACAGACTACATTAATTCAAATCTCTGTTCGGCCATTTGGGTATGACCATTTGGGAACCATTTCTAAGAGAACTTTTGAACTTTCATGCACTTCAAGCAGAACCAATGTGGGAAACCATCAGATGTTTGGAAACTTGAGGCGTCCACAAGTTGAGCATACGTCTAGCAAAATTGCCTTCGTGAATTTATAACTTAATATATTTATAAATAAATATAATTAATAAATTCCTATTTCCCAAGAGCGTGTCGGCAGTGGAACAGTATTACAGAATATCAAATTGAGAGCATGTTATAAAAGAATTAATTATTGTTAGTAAAATAATAGCGTCATTCTCACTCAGGCCTGGTTTAAACGATACATTATTTCACGATTGGCTTCACGGAAATATTATCCTGGATCAGCACGCTTCGAGAAATCAATAACGATTTCTCCTTTCCACAACAAATTTGAGTTCAGTTGCCTTTATTCTCATCCAGCGAACACCACCCAGTCGCGGAACCCCCAACCCTGCCATATAGGATCCGAGCGAACCAGAGTCCGTGGCCCACCCCAGTTCCAGCCTTTTGGAAGCGCCCAACGACAACACCGCACGGCACAAGATGGCGTCCGGCGTCAAGAACAACGGCAACAACGCACGACCGCCGACCGCCGCACGGAGCGCGAAGAGGCAACGGTGACCTTGACCTTGACGCCAACGATTTCGCGCCGGGAATACATTGAACCTGCGCGCGCAGCCTGACCGACCGACCGACACACACATACATACCCCACTCCGCGTCAGCAGAACCGCATGGGCCCAGAGCTAGAAGCCCCCCTACACGCCAAACTCCACAAGACGCGAAACGAATTCGAGAACAGAAGACGAAACACAAAAAGTCACTTCTTTCTCTCTCCTCCAACAAATACATAATAGAACCCGACGGTTGAAAGTAACTCGGGCTTTCACCCGTTCATACCCGTTGTTGAGAAATACAGGGTGCCAAAAAAAACCCAGGCAGGTTTAACAGAGGATGAACAATGAGCTTGACAACGTCACTGTATCACGAGAGCAGCAGGTGCGGTTGCAAAAAGACACGAAAGACTCCCGTTTATTAACAGTTATTATTATCAACAGTAGGAAGTAAAAAAAAAACTTCTATTCTCAAACACAGAGCCTGTTGAAATTCGACCCCAGCGAGTCCAGACATAGGCCCCTCTCCGGGACTGCTTGCGGGTATCCCCCATTACAATTGTCAGTAAAAATAACACAGGTGAAAAGTTATTGCTAATCGAAGTTTCAAAATAGCAGTGTGGGAGAGAGGTATTTGAGACAAATAACGTTGGTAAGTATCTATAACATACAGTAAAAAGTAGAGAGATTCTTCATATTCTGTATTGATTTGCATTCGTAGATTACAAACTAAGAAATAAATTATTTTTCAAATTAAATGAGATGTTGCCGCCCAAGGTGAATAATATTTGATCCTACACCAAAATTAGAAAATTTGCACAATCAATGTTGGAAAGATCTCAAATTAAAAATGTGAGTATATTTATGGATTAATTAAGGTCAGCGTGAGAAATTAAGTCCCTCCCCCTCAACCTCACCTCGCAGCACTAGACGAGGTTGCTAGACTTTCTAGCCAAATTAGCTGAGATGGCGATGGGGGCAGACCTCGACGGAGAGAGGGTGAACGACCGGACAGACACGATAAGGAATGTCCGAAGCCGAGCGGCGAATTAGGTCACAGACAGGAACCGCCAGGGGTACGAGTTGTTCTTGTTGTATTTTTTGCAAACCAAAAATAATCCACTGACGAATGGTGCAGCTGTCGACGTAATACCTCGGGCTGTCTGCCTATTTAGTAGTTAGTCGGAAGCAGACAGCGGAAACTAGAACGTTTACATTTTCGGTGTGACGTTGGCACCAAAAAATTTGGAAAACACCAAATTAAAAAAAGTGTATAAAATAAAAAGAGTACGCCAAAACGGCGCTGGCAAAAATTTGAGAAAATGTTTTCGAAAACTGAAAGAAATGCACAAACAATTTCATGCTTGTCGACTCGTTGTACAAGCGAGGGTGAGATGACGGCCAGTAAACAGCCAGCCGCCCTTCACCCCCAAGTTGAGGTGCGATGGTCACGGGGTTCGATTCCCGTCGCGGGCTTCCGGTTAATGTGCCCCTCACATATTCAGATAAGCACGAGGGCTTTAGAATCTCCCGTAGTCATATTCACTACAGCGGTCGGGAAAAAATTATGTATAAACATGGTTGTTGCACGTACAGCTCACGACAAAAATCATTCATAGTCCGTTGGAAGTGTCTTTACTTTTTGCAATAATACAAGCTTGGAGACACGCATTTTGGGTCGGTTTTTAGAAAATTTAGACCACTTTATTTTTAGCACTGTTTATTAGCCATATATTGAGAGAACCAAAAACATATCCCACTGACATGTACTTAAGATAGAATCTGGAAAATACCGAAAATCCGACAAAGCAAACCACCCCCTAGACGACCCACTTTTTTTTAGCCTACCCGGATTTATGTTTGACCCCTCCCCCTCCTCCTCTCTCCATTCCAAACTCATTTCGGTTGCAGTCTAGCCACTTTAGTCGGGGCATACAGTATATAGCCACAGGCTGTATTTCGATTTTTTGTTGTGGCTAAACCAAAGGAGATGTAACAAAAAAAGTGGCTTAAGTTGGGTATGGTGGAGGTGGCGGCATGAGCAAAACAAGAGGTCAGACCGGTACGAGGAGCCTCTTGCACCACAAATAGCCACTCACTGCCCAAGAGCACACATTTCATGCTGTGCGCGGTTCAATTTCGTAAATTGTATACTTCTAAACGAGAAAAACAAGATATATGCTTTTTTTTTTAAATCTCATTTTTTTGACAACTTAGCCTATTGGAAATTCCAACTATTTCCCTTCACTAAAAATTTCCACGGTATTTTTTCTTCAGAAAACTTTTAACGAACTACGTCGACTGACATCATTCATCGAAATACTCATTTAACGAACTGAGCGGAGACATTACATAACCGGTATTGTCTTCTTCAGAGTTAGCCACTTGATATCGTCATACATTGCAGATGCGTGTTTTTTGTAATTTTGAAATGGTTTATTATTAAAACAATGGTAAAAAAAACCAGGACAGTCTGGGGCTACGACGACGTGAGTTAGCTAGACTCAACTTTTTTACCATTGTTTTATCCTGACGATGACATTGACTTCATATATTTTTCTGCTTTTCGACTGAACTTACGGCTATACCGTCTGTCATCGCAAGTAGAATTATATATACCCTCTCGTTTATAATTTCGTCCGCTTCGAATACTCTCCGTATTAATATTCCTCTTACTTTGTGTGCACCAAAAAATGCAATTTAAAAATAAATAAATAAGGCAACGTTGAGTTTCTCCAACCCAAACCAGAAGGACCTTGTGACTAAATCTTGTGGGTTGTTCTTCTGTCAGTGAGGCAACGGATTCTAAAGTGAAGTACAATCGTAATTAAGCTTACTTTTATGGCTAAAATTTTAGGCTTACGGCGTGGAAGCGCGTCGTGAATATTTAGTTTCTCGTCGTTTCAATTCTCTGTTGTAGTTTTTATTTTGCGCTTGGCGATTCATTTCAACATTTGAAGTCAGGGTATGCATTTTAATTGCTTATTTTTTTTTTTATTACTATTTTTATTGCTTATTTTAATGCAATTTAATAGGCCGGACATGGGTCCGGCTGTCCTGGAGGCATGGTACTTCAAATTTACAGTAAAATTATAAAAATTCTGAGTCGACCCAATGGGGAGTTGTTCTTGTCAAACGCTACGACTAGTGAACAGGGTCTCCTATTCAACATACAAGCGTATTCTTCACGGAATGTTGTTCATTGCAAATAATTCGATGCATTTTCTCGAAACATTTCTATTTCAGGATGTGGCAGTACCTTGAAAATATTGTCACCAACGACAACGTCACGGTCATATTAAGTACACACTTTATTGAGGAAGCCAGAAATGTGAATATGGTATGTTAATTGGCTGGCTGTTAAGATAGCAAAATTTATTAATCAGTGTTAGGTTCGTTACTTTTGGAAAGGAACCCGTTCTAATTCCCGTTCCGTTTATAAACTCGCAATAGCACCAATTGCGCGTTCAGAAAAAAAATTGAGAGAGCACATAATTTATACCAAAATTGCCTCGTTATTCGGTTGCCGTGTTCTATCGCATAGATCGAAGTGCAAATGACGATCAATTCTGTTGCAGTGATTGTCATTTCTGTCTAACCAATTATGTCCGTAATTCATACAAAGTGTATGTTTTCGGAGAAATCTTTATTTCTCCTTGCGCAATAGTCTAATGTATAAAATAAGATCAAAACTCAATATGCCGCGGCATATGGAGTTTTAATCTTATTTTTGTAATGAATCAGTAATATATTTTAATGCCATAATTTCAAAGTAGGCGAAGTCTGCTAAAATTAAGACGGCTTACGATTATGACTATCAAAATTAAGACGGCTTACGATCCGTTTTCGATTCTGATTTCGCCCACTTTGCAGTGGCGGCCGAATTTTAGCAATCTTCGCCTACTTTGCAGTAGCGGCCGCCTGACCCAATAGGGTAGCATGCTTCTACCCCCCCCCCATTGTCCTC
>JAUJYS010001120.1:0-18718 GCA_033995665.1 Melogona broelemanni | reverse complement strand
CGAGGGTGCAGTATTCCTGTAGTGCACTAGGCGCTACGGTGAATTTAAAAAAAAAAAAAAAAAAAAAATTGGTTTAAAAAGGACCTCAAAGAAGCTGAAACAGACAATGAAGGTTCATGCAAAGTTAAATAAAAAGTTGTAAAAAAAAAAGAATAAACTCGCAAAAAAAAAATGGACAACCATATTTTCATGAGAATTAGGGAAAAAATAGTCTAAAGAAAGAAAGGCTGGCAAAAACGAGACAAACTGAGTGGCGTGTAATTGTCAGATTTGATCCTTCCCAACACGCAAGGGGTATTTTTCTATCCCCTCTTTTTATACCAAGTTTACCTTTTTCACCTTTGGCTTACGTGAAGGATGTCCCCCGCACATAAATTAATCGAAAATTGTTTTTGAAAAAAAAATAAACATCAACAAATTATAGCCTTCGAAGTTCAAGAGTTTCCACAATTACGGGTTTAAAAATCCAATCGTGAAATGCATTGTGCCGTGAATACTCGAGCGTAACGGCGGAATAGCGTGCGATTTTAGGGTGACCAAGGCATTCAGCGTATCTGCGACCACACATCTACCTTACTGGTAGAAAATGAATTCCGAAATAAAATTAATTCTGTTAACCTGCCATCCTCCCTAATCGACGACATGTGCGCCACCTAGCGTGGAAGCCTAACGCCAAATATGAGACGCGCCAGAAGACTAAGAGTGCAAAACTACGATGTTCTTAAGGGTGGTTGGCGTGAAATATACTTGGCAATTTCGAACTTTTTTCCCATACTCTTTTTACATGACCTGGGCCTGTGCAAAAAAATGCGTTTTTACGCGTTCGTTGCATATTGCCACATACAGCGAAAATTGTGCTACTTATCGCATAGAAAGTGTAATTCCTTTCGAGAGCTTCTCTACTTACAAGACTTATAAGTTGAACCCAAAATCGCTTTTGCAGCTCGTAACCACGAACAATTGTTGCAAGGATATTACACAGTATACGCACTAAAAGAAAATATGACTTGCGGAAGTAATAATCATCACGAAATTTTCAAACTCAATGGTTTATTGTCTTCGATTGACCAAACAGTGTAGCCTGACCTTTCAGTGCTTCTCGCACAGATTCAAGAACGCACGAAGATTTATAGTTTATAGTTACACGTTGCAAAATGCGCTTGGACACATGTTTATTTTTTTAAATGCGGCTCGCATATTGGCCGTAATATGAAAACGCATTCAACTGAAGACTTTCTTTTTTCTTCGTAAAAGTAAAAAGCATATGCGAATTAATTAACTTAAAATACGTCAAAAATAAAAAGGAACGAATGCTAAAATATTCGGGTAATTTACATTTTAATTTTTAGAAAACTGATTTTGTTAATGATGTGGCCGTAGGCGTGGTTTTTGTTGGCTTTGAAAAGTCAACGTCGATATTTCCGTGAAATTTCTTTCTCACTTCACAATTATATCGGTGATGCCCATTTTAATCTGCTTGGATTGCGTGAAATTCTCTTTGCAAATTCTTTACACTTTACTCAATTTAAAAATAGTGCAAATGCATGATTGCGAGTCAAACAATCGATAAAAAATAAGAGATATCGTGCATTTCTCTGTGTATATGTTTACACAATGTAATACCACCACTGGCTTCACTAATGGCACATGTACATTTCCAATAAGATTGGTGGCGTCAAAGTTATCTGACAGTTTGATGTTTCTGATATAAAAAAACAACATCATTAAAGGCTATTAAATCATTGGTAGCGCTTGTGCGATAATTTGTGTCTCGTGAGACTTTATAGCCTAAGGTAATACGAAAAGTTTTTAGATTTCAATTATGTATTAGTCAATCTGTGGCGCCCTGAGAATTATTATTCTTGAGCACAATGTGCAATTAGTTCTATGTTTATGTAACGAACATGTTCCACGCTTTTCAGCCAGAGACTCACACTTTTAGCAAGTCCGTGTATACACTGCTCACGAAAATATCATCAGAAAAAAAAATACATATCAAAGAAAAATAACTCGCAAAGAAGCACTTACCGGTTGGCCGTGGCATTGCAGAAACGTTCAAGTGTGTATCAAAGCAAAAAAACGTTCGGTAATGGGCATTAACTCCTATACGCTTTTTTCGCTCACAGCGTTATATCCGAGGCATCGTAACGTTGGCGCTTGTCATATTCGGTGGCACCGTGTGAAAAATGCAGGGATCTGTGAAAACACGAGAAAAAATAACATATTTAATATATCGCGTTTATGTGGATAGAGTGCTCGGGCAGGATTTGCCATTAACTGATCCAATCGTCACTAAGAAACGCAATATTTTCCGAGTAACTCAAACTTCATGTGCCGAGATTTACGGCACCCACCACACTAGTATATACCGCTACTCAAATGGTCAACCAAAGCACCAGCTTAATCCGCAATCATACTGTACTCACTCAATTACAAAATCTGTGAAGCATGAAACTTTCACGAGATTCAATTGCGTTCGATGCGTTAAAATGTGCTGAAATCATCCTCGAATTTCGGTTATTCATTCAACCTCATTATTCAGTAAATTAGCATGTCTGCAATCAATGCTGTTGAGATTTAAGCAAATAGAAAATTAGATTTACTGTATTTCAAGAATTAAAATGTACAATGCGGTAAAACTGTCATTAATTTTGATAATTTAAAAATTAAAATAATATGATAATCGGCATTTTTCGATGCACTATAAAAAAATAAAGAAAGATGCATTCGAGATGCCGTATTTCGAATCGGAACCGCGCCGTGGGCATAAACAAAATAAAGATGGCCATAGACTATGAGCAGCCATCACTCTTGAAAGTTCACTGGATCTCTTGTATAGGACGCGGGTAAGCACCATCTTCATTCCCATTCATTGTGGAGTAATTTGCTTGAGAAATACACGACTATTGAATTCCCTCGGATAAGTGGTAATTTCTCGCGAGACCTTTTTTCGGAAGTTAGAAAAAACTCAAAGCGATTCAAACGAGAGCTGCGCATAGACTTTACGGATGTTTAAGGATGGGCATATACGCTCTTGGTGTTTATCCTCCTGAATCCGAAGGCCAATAGCTTCAAAAACACATGAGAATATATTCCGTATTTAGAAACTAGTTAAGATCCGATCAAGCGAACGCGTGCACAAATAATTAAATAAATGAAACAAAATAATAATAATACAGCTCTGTAATAATAATAATAGAACACATCGGTACACAGTGTAACACTTTAACAAAAAGTGTTAGGAATCGAGAGAAAATGTGGGGGAAATGACTAACTTGAACCATTGATTGCTCTCCTCGTATCAAATATCTGACTCTTCACAATCGTCACAAATATGAATTAAAATAGCTTTGCTTGGGAAATGGGTCACAGGAGGGCATATTAAAACTCACATTACATGTATAAGGATAAGCTGCGTCAACTCTCATCAGTAGGAACCGGATATTATCTTAAAGACTTTACACAAACTAATAAATAATACAGGGGCAGATACGTTCATACATATGTATGTTACCTACCATACCTTCTACTGAAAAATAGAATTGTTTAAATGTATGTTTTCATCAAAATATTCCCCTATGTATTAATTATTAATTGATTAATGAATTGGCAGCCTAATGGAATTGGCAATCAAACATAATTACCAGTATAGTAAAATATATAAAGAAAACTATCGCAACCACAAAAAGGCAGCAGTTATCAAGGGAAACACATTTTAAAATGTAAATGCAAAAAACTTCGTTTTTTCTAAAAAAACAACTTTCATGTGCTAAAGGTGGGCAAATGTAAGCAAATGTAAGCAAATGTAGGAAAATGTAGGAAAATGTAGGCAAATGTGGGCAAATGTGGGCATATCCTTGGCCAATCGTTTTCAACTAAAATAATTAATAACTTTTTCCGGCCACCGCTATTCATTCGCTTTTCGAAAACTGGTATGTCGAAGCTGGTTCTTACGAGGATGTGTGAGAGAATTCATCTAGTTTGGGTAGAGCAATCTCGTCAGGTCCGACAAGGATGAGAAAAAAAATAAATAAACGCTGGATTATGGAGATGGGACGTGCTTTGCGACGGAGGGAGTAAAAAGGCGAGTCGTAAATGAAGCTAATGTATTACAAATAACCAGATAAACACTACCACGAACAACAACACTAACAATAATGGGAAAAATTGTAATAAAACATTCGTGGCGAAGTAGGAGATGGAAACGAAAAAAATGGAAAAATTTCGAGAGCGTGTAGCCGTGTACGCGAAGAGGTGGAAAGGGGGATAGTCATTTTAGCGTTAGAAGAGTTCACAGTCACATTGGGCAAAGTGTGTGTGTGCAAACGCGGGAAGAATATAATAGAAACGCGCGGACGAGCTAATAGCGAAAAAACCAGCGAGAGTTTGTACCGTGTGAATGTTGCGCCTTTGAAATTAGCCATTATCAAATCAATGATAATGCTCTGAAACGTAAATAACGCACGATGGAACATGAGTTACGTGTTACCTTTCTTGCCATCATCATGCAAAATGTTCCCGATTTAGAGAAAATAATCATCCGATATGTGAATGCTGGTACGCGAAATGGAGAAAAAAGGATGAGCGGATTATCCCCTTCTGTCATGTTCTCAGGAAGAATATTATTTTCGACCCAATGGATCGTTCCTGATTTGTGGGAACGAGTGGAAGGAATCGACAAAAATTATTTCCTAACTTTAAACGGTTTAAATCCGTATAGAATCGTCAAAGTTTGTCTGAAATCTTCTAATTTTGCGTCCTATTTTAAAATAGTTGACGCGATTAATTCTACTGAGCGGGTGGTCCAGGATTCGATTCCCGGCGCAGGCTTTCGTTTATTCGATCCTGTGGTACTGGAATGTGCCCCTCATATATTGTCATAGCGACACGAGGGGTACGATTATATCCTGTAGTGCTACTAATACACTACAGTGATCAGGAATAAAATTAAAAAAATTATAACAACATTGCTCATAACGCATGTAACCGCCCTTTCGGGTATGAGACCAATTCGAGGGGCGTCGGACCCGGGTTCGATTCCTGGTACGGGCTCTCGTTTATTCGATTCCGAGGCACTGATGACAATGCGGCAAGGTGCCCCTCATATATTGCAAAAGCAACACGAAGGTTCGAAAAAAAAATATAGTGACAGTACCAAAAACTACTGCGTGATTGGAAGAAAGTGATTGGCAAATTTTCTGTGATTGTTCACAAGCTGTCTGCGATTGACAATCAGGGGAACGCCCTCTCCCGACAGCCATCACAGCCAGCGCAGAGCCATCACAGAGCTATCACAAAGAGCAATTTAATTTCCCACGGTTTTAACTTTGAACCAAATACCCTAATAGACACGACTGAAGAAAGGCAAATACATATCATTACTTCAGTTTTTATCCTGAAATTTGCATATTGGCGCACAAAGTCTTAAAAGAAACCATTTCCTGTCCATTTCAAATCCTAAACCATTCGCATTCCTCCATATTTCTTCCTTGCGAAAAAAGATGTTTGTTCGTTTCAAAATTAGTTTCGCTTCACCGGGCAACTTTAGTTTTAATCCAGCGATCATATTCCTGTATATTTTTTTGTCACCACATAGAAAAATACAACGGCCCACACAAATCATGCTTTGTCAACATAAACTGAATAAAATAACTATCCACCAATTAACCTAACAAAAACATTGCTCATGCATTCAGAGAAAAACTCGAAAAATTCAAAAAGTGTTGTCTTGGGTTCATCTACCGCGCGGCTATAAGATGTCGGCGAGACTGTTTTTTTTTTGTTATTCAATAAGGAATATATAAATTTTTTCATTGTTCCCCCAATACTAAAAATCACCCAGAGTCGATGTATTTTATATGAGTTACTCTCCTATCAGAGAAGTCGGGGAGACAATCGAGAAACCCAACGAACGTTACGATTATCTCACTAAAATATCAACTTGTATTTTTACGTATAATCACGCAAAAATATTCAAGTACATGATTTTTATTTATAATTCGACGGTTTAAACAGTTCTAAAAAAATTCCTATATTTATAACTTCAATATCGACGCTGTTAAGAATTATCAAACAAATTCAGATTGTCAGATAAATGCAAAATGCAGTCATGCACATGCACGTATAATAAGCATTGCATCCCTCGCATTGCATTGCATCACAGAGACTGTATACATATGTATAGGTACGAGTTAATATTAAAAGGCATCTCAGCAATTATATTTCTTGACAACGCTCAAAGCGCAGCGCTCGCTCCTAGCACGTAACGTGGGCCAACTTTATGGAAAATGACATGACTACGTCGCACGGGTTCCGCATTTAAGTTGCCCGAATTCAGTGGAGAATTATTCGCAATATACGGTCCCGACCACCAATGAAAAATCTCGTCGAGACAACAGCAGACTGTCAAGCGACGTGCAATCAAGTTTTGTTTCATACACCAAAACTGGAGCTCTACGAGCGCGAGCGAGCGAAAGTGAGAGAGGTGCCGACTATAATTTTAATGCGAACGCAGCCGCAATGAACTCAGATAAAGTTGTCTACGCGCCGACTATAATGTCATGATAAATAGCGCAGAAATGACAACTTCTTACAATGGAAGAGAGAAGAGAAACAATGTGTCGACACCGACACGACTTCGCCTACAGCGTCGTCCACGAGCACAAGCCAACAACATAAACGTGTTATTAAGGGGATCTATCTCGAATCGCGCGGTCTCACGACAACGCTCCGGGCGTATCGCGCGAGCAGCACGCACAACCAATGCTGTCAGATAATGCATTATGAATATAGAAGATAAGGCGAGCGCCAATTGTGTTATTTATGTTAATTGCCAAACTTGAAAAATAATCTTCCAATCTATGGTCACAAAATGTGCGCACAGGATGCGCGGTGGTTGGTTCCGAAGACGAAACTCCAGACGCACGACCGAACACCTATCTATCTCTACAACCCGAAAGATGGATTCTGGATCAGAAAAGCGCACGATGCGACAAAAACATCTTAAAAAGAGTTTACCTACAGCGTCGTGCACCTATTAAAAATATGTCTGAGTCGTATTTGTTCATGGTGATAGTGATTCTCTGTCGCAAAGAGGTAATTCCTGGGCCTGGACAGAAACTTGGATACAAAACATTTTTTTTTTAAATTTTAAATTACAGTAGTGTCCAGTGCCTAGTATATGAGGGGCCAGTACCACAGGATCGAATAAACAAAAGCCTGCGCCGGGAATCGAACCCGGGACCACCCGCTCAGTAGAATGTGACCAAACCCACTGAGCTATTGTGCCTATATGTCTTACAGATATGTTTCTACAGAGGTATCGTTTTCCCGCATTTTTTTTTAAATCAAGTTAAAAATCTTGTATTAAGTCGCCTTGGCATGCAGTGTACATATTACAGTGAACGTCGCTACCAGCATCTTGACTATTGCCTGGTACAAGGTATGTATCCCCGCATATACTGTCCAGCCTCAATCTCTTGAGTGGTAATGAAGATAAACGTGATCCCTTCACTTCACTTCTACTTCGGTTAATATAAAAACAGGAGAACAGACGATGCATCTTACAATGCGTCTTAGCATTCGAGCATCAACGCGTAGGTTGTTTTCCGGTTGGGCTTAAGGAGATGGCGCGCAGGCACATTATATTAATTTATGTGGGGAATGCGCCCGCCTACGGACCCGTGAGTAGACCGGTCGAATCAGTAACGTGTGTTTTGATCTATTCTAGTAAAAATATTTTAAGAATTCCCAAAGTGATAATACCGGTGTCGCTATTTATTTATTTAATATTTCAGCTTACATTGGATTGGTTTCATGTGTATTTCAATATATGCTATTAATATGAAATAGAAATTTATGTTTCTGGAGCTGCTTTTATTTTTGTAAGCTGCATTACATTTGTAGGTGTGACATTGTGGCTATTCAAAATTGCATAAAAGTTAATTTATGTGATAAAGACTCGACGAATTTCCGTTTCTAAATTTTATCCCATTTAAGCATTCCAATTTAACCCTTTCTCTACCAATTTAAAAATAAATATTTGAATTGTAATTAAAATATAAGAAGTTAAAATTCGCTTGAAATTACTCAGGCGACAAAACGAGTTAATTCAAGATTGATAATTTATGGAAAAAAATATTTACGAACTCTAAACGTAGTGCTCTTTTTAGTTCCAACACTGCTGGTCTATGAACGGACCCTATAGAACGAATACCACTAGCACGTTATCGGTACCATTTGCTTTACATTGCTATTACTGTAGCCTTAATAGCCAATCGCAGCATTAACCTGACAAATTTATTGCAGCCTTCTAAATAAAATGTTGTGTGTCCCTAATCATTTCGGCGAAATCTCATTAAGCGGAGGACAATAATGCAATTCGGCTAACATCTCATGCAGCTCGGTTACCTGCCAATGCACGTCGTTTCGATCTCTCTGTAGAAAGTTATAGCTGGGATTTGATTAAGTTTATTTACGATTTTCGTAATTTTGCTGCAATCACATCAGGGCGGTGTTCACTGGGCAATAACTTCACCCTTTCGGTTTTGAATGAATTTTGTCAGAACCAAATAAATTAACCAAAAACATGAATAATTATTTCATATTAAACGTATTGTTATCGTCTGTCAGAACCAAATAAATTAACCAAAAACATGAATTATTATTTCACTTATAACGTATTTTTATCGTCTCATATCGCCTTATACGTCTCACATATTCTTGCGCATTGTTCTCGCACTACACTGCAATCACTGTGAATCGCTGAAAGCACTATAAAATACTGTAATCATCAGGTCTTTCGGCCAGGTTAATTGAGGTATAGCTATACGCGATGCGTCGTTCAAAGAAATGTTTGGATAAAGATGATAAATGGTTCTACAAGTGTACATGTACTTGGGTACAAATGCTGTACAAGATGCACTTCATTACGCCTTATTTTCCTCTGGTGGTCATATTTTTAAAACAAAGGCCGCCAATCGTTTCATAATTTTGTGAAATCGTTACATCGTTTATCATGTACATCGCATGGGTTAGACGAGATGAATGGAACATTTGGTATTTTAACCTCTACATTTCGTTGCCTTCCTCAGACACGATGCAGATGCAATAAAATTCAGGTGTGGTCGGCGCGCCAGCCGAATGAAAAATATGTCTTTTGCGCCTCAAATCAGTAGGCTAGACGCTCCTTCGCTAATGCTGGCAATGCTTATGATAATCTTAGTGAGGTAGTCTCGTAGACACAACGTGCATCGGGAACGTTTCTTCCTTCCTTTCCGTAAAACTGAAAAGTTTTACGAATTAGCTTAAAGTTTCTAGACGCGCCACCTGCTAATTAAATTTTTTTGTTTGTTTGCTCGAAAAAAAAATGCAATTCCATGTCTTGGGTGAAAACGGAATATTTGGAGCATAGTTCCGGGACTTTTTTTATATACGCTAGTCTGCGTACTTGAAAATGTAGACGTGACTATATGGAATATGGGCATCAGGCAATCTCTCTAGGGGGCGCTAGCGACAGTTTTTCTGTAGAACGTCACCTAACGGGTATAATGCAAAAACAAAGGACATACGAACAAAATGGTATTTTCTGTTTCATTTTGACACAATTCGCGTTTTTTTTTTTTTTTAAACCACTATATTGCACTCCTAGTTCTTTACATGATTAGAGGATCTTTTTCGCCACTGATTAACTAAAAATAATTTAATAATGATTTATGAATTTGAACGTATTTAGCCATTTTATTTAATAGCGACATCATCTTGTCATACGGCCATTGTCAAAAGAAATGGTAAAATCTTCGCAAAGTATTTACTTTTCCTTGTTTGAAGGACAACTTTGGTCTCTGCATTCAATGGCACGATAAGCAAAACCGTAATAATTTCCCTCCCCGATTCTCATTTTGTATTTAATACCTTGTATTATGTCATTGTCAACCACCAGACAACGTACTTGTTTTTGTTGGAAGTACGGCCATAGCCGGCGAAACACTTTTTGCAATTTTGAGACTCAGACAGACTGACGGTTTTTTTTACGACCAAGACAGTTTTTGTATATTGTGGTCGGATAATTAACAGAACGGTAAATGCTGAGGTGAGGATATCGAAGGCCGCCGGCAATGGTCAAGAAAATACGGCACTACCTCTTAATTACACGAAGAATGTGTTTACCCAACTTCTGAACACTGATAATCTCTTAGCACCTCCGCACTCTCTGGACTTAACCGACGACAAATCCACCTCTATAGATGCTTTAGCGTAATGAACACCCATTCACAGAGCAACTCCAAAGACTATTTGACCGACACACTCACATGCACACACACACTTGTGCATAGAGTTGCGGTGATACACGGAACCAGTGGCTTTGGCCGGAGAGTCCACCAAACCCAAATGGCGACCACTTTTTTTGGCCGCTAACATCTTTTCGAGAATGCGAGTGGAGACGTTGATGGGAATTTTTTTATTGTCTCACTTGAGCTCCTGTAATGCTACAGACCTGGTTCAACCTAGTGGAAACACGAAACGCAGAGTTTCCATAGTCATTATTGAACGGCGCTCTGCTGGCGCTGTGATTTCTATGTAAACACCAATGTGAGCCGCCAAGTACCCAGAGTTTGTCTTATCCGATTTGTAATTAGTTTGTTTCGTTCCTAGCAGCCAATCCTTATGGTGATGACGATGGCTTGCGTGTGGTATGTGTCTGGATGTGCTTCTGTTACATAGTACCGACTGTAGAATTTTATCTCCATCGTATTCTGAAGTTTTGCGAGTGACGACGTAGATACCGACTATAATCTTTGCTCATTGTGGTGGAAATAATTTCGTTCTTTATGGGGCCTATCTTGCTGACACGACTGTTTCCCTCTTTACGATAAACACGCGATAAAGAGTTGACATGGCTGCTTTCTACATTTTATTTTGGCTCGTTTAATATTATCCAAATATACTCTTCAGCACATAATACATTCCTCCCTGCATTGCGCTGTAGGTGTAAATGAGTAGATTCGTTGTTGAAACCCTTCTCCAAGGTTCGTTGACTTTTATAAAAGTCAAATTATTTTTTATTCAGATTTATTGTAGTGGATTCGCCGCTTATTCAATGTTGTGCAATAGGTTCTGGATAGGATAGTTCCTGGGATCGAATAAGCAAGAGCCCGCACCAAGAATCGAACCCGGGACCGTCCGCACCGCTGTCTTTTGAAATTGATGCACCGAATGGGCTAGACGGGTCGTACTATCTCGCCCATTTCTTAATAATAATTGATTGCAGTTCTAGAACAGTATAACTATGTTTTAAAAATCATCGACAGTTTTTGGACATCGCCCACTTAAGTGTTCGCAACGCTATCAACGGTAAATTTAGCTTTGACCAAATGGGGCAGCAACAGTTGCACAGGCTCTTAAACGTCTTTCAAAATGTGCGCCACCTAGTGATAAGGTGTAACGCTCATATAGCGCTCGACCAACTACATAATTGATAAAAACGAAGCAATTTCTGAACTCTACAGCAATTTCCCGACACTGTTTACCAACAAGAGCACGTGTGTGTACCAGGCAGGGGATCTTCTGGGTTTACGGTGGTCGCTGACCACTCCAGCGCACAGCAAACAGGGCGATGTCCCCACAATAAAAATCATGTCTATTGCTATAATCACATTATCACAATCACTTCATCCCTCCCCCCACACACATTGCTTAAGTAGAGGTGTCGACGTTCGTGACGACGTGGTTCGCGGGGTGTGTGTGCGAGCCCAACTACGTTTTCTCGGCGGCGGTGGCGGCGGCGAGGAGCGGCAGAAATTAGGGAATAGTTTTCGCCGCGCCGATAACGCCGGCAATGGCTATCAACCGTGAATGGGGCAAGGATGGCACAAAAGTGTTAAAGAATAAATCTGAGATTATGTGCGCGCGTGCGCCGAGCGATTCGCGTCGAGTGCCCGCCTCTTCAGAATCGTGCAGCTCTTTTAGGCCTCCCTCCCCAATGGAATAACGAATATCCTCTAGAGACCACCAAACTTACTGACTCAATTTATATTCCCACTGTTTGGTTGAACCACCACCTTAGATCGTCTGGTACGAAACTCGACGTCACCACTCTTTATTAAGTCTTGACAGCAGAAATGTAGGTGATTAACTAAAACCGAGGGTGGAATAGTCAGTTAACGTGATTCTCTCGCAGATCACTGGCGCCCACTGACGACAATATTCATCACGAACAATTAAAAACTGAATATTATTGGCGCTGATACAGGAACGAGTTCTTCAGAGTAGAACCTTGGTCGAGCTCTACTCACAGACGTAACTGTCATCAAATACAACTTACGTTACTGTGCTTTATCGAACACTAATTCATCCTATTGAGGAATTGATATACGTTTACAATCCATTTTCTGGTTAGATTCAGATTCGCTGCTTTACATAATAATATGTGTTCACATAGAAGAGAGTAATCAAAATCAACAGATGGCACACGAATTGCTAAAAAAAGAATACCAAGTATTAGTCGCTTATTGCAATATTTATATATATTTTTTTAAATGCAATAGTTAATTTCAGAGGTGTGCGCAGGTCTTAGGTAGATATACGCGGTAAGTCTATCGCGTAGCGCCTAGCGAGAGAGAGAAAGCCGTTGCGAAAGCCCGGAATGTTACAAGTACCAGAAGGAAACTCTGATTAATTTCGGTATGCCTCTTCTGATAGACGCGTGCGCAATGCATCGTGTATAGCCGTGTTGACCGAGATCAATCGGACTTTGGCCGGCTCGCGGGAGCAAATGATGAACTGCAGAAGTTATTTGATAATGTACAGTGAATTTACACACTTTAATTCCGGGCGCCTTAAAATGAGCAACCATTTTTATCTTCGGTGATATTATCTTTCCTTTTTTAAATTTTCTATTTTCATTAACTATTTGTTATACCCACTAGGACATCTTCTTTTCAGATTTCTGCCATATACTGGTTTTGTTGTCATTTTTCTACTTTTTATCAATGTCACTAAAATTTTAAGAATTGTTTTAATATTTTAAAGTAAAGCAGCCAAATCACGTATAAAAAATATCAATAATACCTGCACTCTCAGACTGGGGTAGCATTGCCACAATTTGTTATTGTAATATTTTCTAGTTTTAAACACTCGACCGATTAACTATAAGAAATGGTGACTTTCGAAAACAAATTTGATTAAATAAAGTTACTTGAAGTAGAAACAATATTTTTTCTTCAAGCAATTTATCTTTGGAAACGTGGGAATATAGCACAAACGACATGAAGCACTGTTCAACGTCTCCTAGTTTTGCTGTGCGGCACGGTTGGTTTCGCGATGTTCGAAAGTTCGAAAAAGGATCGCTCGAGAATTTTGAAACTTTTATCAGCGTCGTGTGACTCGATCTCTGTTTACATGGAAACGACCGAGTTCTTCAAATGTCGGGCAAAGCGCTTGGTATTCTAGTTATTTCGCTAGATGCTGGCTGTTTGGATCATGTGACATTCGAATACCCCGTTTTTGAGTTGCATTGGAATCCTTCGCGAGAGAAATCGGTCCAGAAAGCCTTTAGCATTTTAGATTTTTAGACTTGTGCGCCTCTAGATTTATTCGGCCGAAAAATGGCGAAATGGTTGACATACCATATGTCAAATACTCCTGTGACAGTAATGTTGACTGAATCAACGAATTTATCTTGTAACCTTGTATAAATAGTATCAAGTTTAACAATTTCAAATCCGTTGCATTCTAATTATATTATTATATATATATGTAATTATATTCTGAATAATTGCAAAATAATTAATTGATTACACATGAATAAAATATTGCCCAGTATAAGAATTTAATTTTAAAGATAGGTAAATTCTATATCGTAACTTTAAATATTTTGCTGATGACATTTTTACCAATCGGGACTTAGGTGGCCTAGAAGCAAATATTCTACCTAAACTAACATATTAATTATTTTAATCTGTTTTCAAATTTGGTAGACTGCTGCGTTAAAATTAATCTACGACAATCCTGTTGTACAAGAAGTAATTATTTTTTTGTAAATGTCACACCCCAACATAATTAGAGGAAGTTTGGTGAGACAAAGTGGTTGGAAAAATTATTACATTTACAGCCCAATTTTATAATTAAAAATGTCTTCTCTGCTTGCCGCATACATCGTTGTTGTTTGGAAAATGCGCACGGCGTTCTTGTACATTTGCGTGACTAACGTCTTTGGAAAACATTTGATATTAGGCGCACCTAAAAACAAATTAGACTTTTCTTCAACGAGATTAGGTTTCCTGGTAGAGAAATAAATAACACGTGAGAAGCAAAAAGAGCGAGAACAAGGATTTTTGTTGTCAGAAATAACTTGGAGAAAACGTCGTGCAACGTTCTAATGGAAAATCAGAAGCTTTTAATGCGTTGGTCCGGGAAAGTGCGGCTGAATGGAATGTGGCTGGATTAAGGTGATCATACAAAAAAAGCGGAGTCAAACTAAAATATTAGCCTAAGTATTTCAAAATATTTTTGGTGTTTCCTTCTAATTGTTTTTACAGAACGTTTATTCTTGCGCCAAACATTCGTGAATGTCGACGAAACATTAGACAAACTTTATTTTGCATATTTAACTGCGTGATAACCGATTGTGACTGATCTTACTAATACTCAAAGGATTCACAACACCATTTTGCCTTAAACTTTCAAGCAGTTCATCGATTCATTTCATTCGCATTTAGCATCTGCACACGTATTGCGCTGATACGGGTGAATCGAACCTTTAAACTTAATTGAATGTATTCGCTGACTGTGGCGTAAAAAAGTGCAGATTTATTGCGACAATCTGACGTGTATTCCTCCGATGCAGTCTATAATGTATGTATACACGCCTAATGCTGTGTTTTGGAATGCACGCATCCATCCGTAAATGCATCTTGAAGTCTTAAGACATTCCATCTATTTTGCCAATACACGCGGATGAGTACAGGCTTTTCAAACAATATTACACCTTCCTTTCTGAGACCCGAGTCGCTGTTAAGGTCATGCCACGCTTGAGCAACATATGACCTGACAAATACAACACCAGATAAAATTGATGTCTCTCCATTTCTACTTAGAAACATTTTGCCTTATTGGCTTTATTTTTTTAATCACCTATTATTTTCTTATGGACTGAGAGAAGTGCTATTTAGTTACACAAATGTTGGCTTTTTTGGCCAAGATAAAGTTTAGATGATTTGGCATTTTTCTGATTGCACTTCTTATTTTATCTTCTGCTGTTCTTCCAGTATGTTGTTTAAATGAAATATTTGCATTGAATTCCCTCTTCCTGATAAAAAAGCAAACCCTGCGCAATTGTTTATGTTGTTGACTTGTAACAAGACGACACAAGGTTCCATTCCCGACGCAGACTGTCGTTTATCTGTGACTGCTAGTGTTATAATGCCCGGAGTAAAGATATTTAATTTTCTGAATCGCTGCTGGCTGCAAAATACAAATTAGAAAATACATGTTCATTTTGTACCGGGTATTAATGCATGTACAAAGTGCGGGTTGGGATCTGCGGGTTCTCAGGAGGTTGCGCAAGTGTAAAGTTTTCTATGTTCGTTTATGAGCTGGGAGAGGGCATATGCTCAAGGGGTGTCTATGCGTGTGCTTCGTGCATGTGCGCTTCTGTGCTTCCGAGAGTTGGGCGCCGCACGTAAGATTTGGCAAAACTTGAAAAGAGACGAGAGCAACGTGTAAGCAGCTTTTCCAGCGATCCTAATTCCATTCCGTCGTTCGTCCGTCGGCTCGGCTGTGCATAAGCTCGTTTTGAATTCCGTTTTTTTTTCCCTCCTGCTTCTTCTCTTCTTCCCTTTTCTCAATCCCCCCCCTACCGTTCCTTTGCCACCAGTTTCTGACGTCTTCGCGCCATCATCATCTCTCTCTCCTTAGCCGGCCTCGTCGTCGTCCCCTATTCAATGCCGACAATTGGCACCTGCAATTTGTGCCGGCGTTATTTGCGAAATTGAAATTTTTTGGTTGGTCGGAATATTTGCCTCGGCTTTGCTCTCGCGCATTTACTCTATACCTTCCCTCACATGCTTTTTTTTTTTTTGGCCTAGCATAGGTTTTACATTGTGACGACCAACTTGGACAAGACATGAGCCCTGGTTTTACTCGTACTAGTAGTTGTCCAAACAAAAGGATCACGGACAAAGATGTTCAAATTGTAGTTTAGTTATTATTTTTAGCGAATACTGCAAATCAAGGAGACTTCAATTTACGGCTAAGTTTTTTAACACTTTTGGTGGCAAAATTCTTATTCTTCACAAGCTAGGCTCCATTGAATAATACTTTGAAAATTAAGTTTTTTTTGTCAAGGTTGCTCAACTCGTTAGTTAACATTTTCGTTTAAAAGTTATCAGTTTATTTTTGGTTTCTCGCAAAACATCTCGATTTGAAAAATATCGTCTTATCGTCTTCATCTAACCAGCTTTTAGAGATGGAAATTTAGTTGTTCTTCAATGTTTAATTATGCTTTAGCTATGTAATTACCACAGAAATTAACCTTTTAACTACACAATTGTTCATTGTAGCAAAACTCAAATGCCTTACTCAAATATGTTTTTAATTGGTCGTCAAAAGTGATTTAAACTTTGCGAGTTAAAATAATCCAAGTTCTCACGAACTGAAGTGAAGACTCCAGCATCTACACATTTATTATTTGGAGATGCTGGCGATTTGCAGTCCGCCTGCTGTGACCGATCAGAGTCACGTCAATGTGAAAACGCACACTCGATTCTAGTGCACTCGGAAGACCGAAGAGAGAGTTGGTGCGCCGCGTTTTCGCAGCCGCCGAATATCATTTTTCCTATCGAGCGTCGACCCGCTCGATTCCTCGGTCTTGTCGCTCCCACGGGTCCCGTACAATTCGGCTCGACGATGCTTTATGGCGGAAACCCATATAGAGCGAAATCGAAGTTTGATTCGGGGATGCCGCCATGCAAGTGCATATCCTCCTTAGACCCACGTCTAAACGCCCTTCCTGGAATTTTATTCATTATAATTTTCGCGCGGACAAGTTGCGAGAATCTGTTCCGTTCTGTTTCGTTCTTTTTATTTTCTTTCTGGCATTGTCATAGTCCAACATTCCCTTTTTCTGTTCAAGCAAATTAAGATCGTTGTTGTTAAGTCCTTCATGTCGTCTCCGGACCCCGACCCTCGATCCCCCGACACCTGGTGACTTCAGGGAGCAGAAGCCCCCTGAGTTTTCTTGGCAGAATGCAGAGGTGGTTTTCCATTGCCTTCCCCCGCGCAGTACCACAAGCCAATCAAACGATCGGCTGCGCTGGGAATCGAACACAGATCCGCTGGTTGGTGAGCGAGCACGCTACCTCACGGCCACAGCGGACAGACCTATCATTTAGCAAGCATAATTTAACAAGTACAAATTGGTCACATGTGCTCGTTTAAATCTTCGTATATAATTATTTTATTTTAAATTATAAAACGCTTATTAAATTAAATGAAATTCCGCAAACGATTTGGGATATACCTTTCTTTTTCAATTATCGCTATGCACACGTGCGACTCTGTGATGTCATTAATATATTTTGGTGTCCCAAAATGACATGCAGTAAAGAATACGACTAATTACTCGTGAATTTCAAAAGGATGAAGCCTTTTTAGTCATAAAAACGAATAACAATCCGCTGTTCTTTGAGCGTGTCAAGATTTTCATTTATTACACACAAATAAAAATCTTGACATTTGTGTGTAATAGAATGTCTCAAATCCTCGGACGTTCCTTAAAAAAATAGAAAAAGAGGATGTTCCAGCATTCCTTAGAAAAGGAACGAATTCCTTGAAACGAGACGATCCTTTCACGTTTTTATCCAACACTGGTTACCAACGTCACGCTCATGCTAATGATTAAGTTAATTGAAGCTATTGAGAATTGGAATTATTCATAAAATCAACATGTCCATATTTGTTTCAATTCGACCACAGTTGGTTTGGGCAAAAACTTTCAAAGTCGGTTGTGGAATATCCAATTACAAGACGAAAAAGAACAATATGGATTGGAACGTGATCTTGTTTGCATGCAACTACGCTCCCAAGTAAGTATGAAATAATATTCTGTTATCATCGTTGAAAGGTTAAGTGGGGAATTTGTAACGGTATATTTTCAAAATATGATTTTTCTTAATTATGCTAAAAACAAAAAGGTTTCATTAATTATAGTTTGTGTTTATTTTTATTGCTGACAGATTAAATTGTCTTCACAATGAGACATTTTAATTTAACAATTTGTTCAAAAGTTCATTTGAACCAGCATTTGTTTTTGCGTGTTGTACATATCAATTTGCTTTTTTCATATGCATATAAAAAACGTTCAACTTGTAAGGAGGCTTGCAAGCAGGCCTGGAGAAAGAGGAAGTCTTTCACATGGGGGAAGACATAATACCAACCTACGATTTGCAGCCAACACCACCCTCATATCAAGAACAGAGCAGGGCCTCAAGGCACTCTTATTGAGGGTTATTGAGGAAAGTGAAAAAGCCGGGCTTCAGCTCAATCTCTCAAAGACCAAGGTCATGACATCAGGCGAAATAGGTGACTTCCTCGTTGGCACCACAAAAATTGAGGTAGTAGACAATTTTATTTTATTAGGAGGATAAATGTCCAGTTTACCCTAATGAGCGACCAGAAAATACGGTATCGACTGGGGAGCGTAGGGAAACTGGCTTGCCTA